>JBBPLF010000120.1:0-49736 GCA_038089615.1 Aureoboletus auriporus
CTCTTTTTATTCCTCTTGCATATCCCTTTAGGGACGAACATATTGCTCCCTTCTTACCACCCACAGCAGCTATCCAAGGTTTTGTGACTCATATTCCTGAGATCCAGAGCCTTGTTCTTCTCTTCAACGCGGTAGGGGTAGGGGTAGCCCCCTGACAAGAGCCTTCACAGGCTTGAAACCACCCCGACCACCGACTCTACCCACCTCTGCCTATACTGTACACGGTGTGCTGTGGCCCGGCTCTGATCCTTGAAGAGGAGTGCCAGATGGATAGGCAAGTGGGCAGACAGCCCAAGTGGAGTCCCTCTCTCACACACAGATCTTGGACCATGGCCTGAAGGGCCATGGTCCACCCGCTTATAATGAGCTTTGTAATGTCCATATCAAGGTTAGCATGCCTTATGAGGCAGTCGTAAGGGGTCGTAAGCCACCCACATTATCATGGTAAAAATAAATTTGTGACATGGTACCAACGCACTGGGAAAGTTTCGGCACAACCTTGTGGCACTGCTTCAAGGGACTCTATGGCCTCTGTGGATCTACCCGATTCGATGAGTTTGGGCTCGCATCCACACACAGGCCTCTACCCAGGCTGCGTGATTTTCCAGCGACCCCACGGCCCCCCCCACGAATCCCGAAAATTATTGTCATGATAAGTTTATGACAACTTGTACTATGAAACAAAAGAAAACCACCTCTCGTAGCGAACAGACCAACCCTGCCCAACGCTGTAGACTCTCGCGGTTCGTCTTGGTGGCGTCACCGTGAGAGAGCACCATACACTCCGTCGTTTCATCGTACCCCACAACATACGTTAATTGCGATTCAACTTGGCGGCGTAAGATATTTTCGAAGGACAAGCATCGACATTGACCTACGTGTGCATACTAGTTGGATGACTTAGAGGTGGCGAACGCAGCCGTCCTGGCACCCATGTTTACCACATGGACGGTGATGTGTCGCTACCACATTCGTGAATCAGAGCATCCTTCATCAGGATGCATCATATCGTTTGATCTCGTGTGCCAGCAAGGCGAATCACCTGCATCCAATTGGAATGTTGGTCTTACTTCGGTCGGTGTTTCCATATACTTTGGAAGAATGAACCACGGAGAGGAAGCGAGAATGAAAATGAAACCACAACATTCACATTCTGTGGTCCAAACTTGAGCAAAGAACCGGCGTCATCTTCACGAAAAGTTTGTATGTACTTACAATCAAATTCCATGTTCTTTGCAGAGGTGATATTAATAAGTACAAATGAGATACGCATCACCTTTGATCCATTTCAGCACCATCCGTCTGTGCACTCTTCCACCAGGGCACAGGTCCCAATCCCTGTTCAGCAATCGAGCACTGCACCGCACTGTAAACAACCCTCAGTCACTCATGGGTTGTTTCGACACTCACGATAATAGTATAAGGTGGCCTTCGGGCCTCGCGCTTGATCACGACGCCTTCTGCAGCCTTGGGAGGACCAGGCTCGTCGTCGTAAAATTCGTCCATTTCGACGCGAACACGAACGACCTCGCCTTGATCGATGTACATGCGGTCTGCGGTGGCGGACTCCAAGAGCTCGTGCGACGTCGTTGCTTCGGATTCTGGCAGCCAGAAATGTGCGCGTTCGTTTGGATCGCTGTGGATACGAGAGCGGTGGTAAGGGGAAGAAAGGCAGTAAAGGAAAGACGTGTACAAAGCGGAAGGTTGAGGGAGGTACGCAAGCGGGATGTACATGTCGTCGAAAAAGCCGATGTTTACTAGAATCGATGAGCGTGGTTGAAAAGATGGATAGAAGAACGCACGCCGTATTCCGTCTTCGTCAGATGATTTGACCTTGGCGAGTATCACCTCGGACGCAAAGGGTCTAAAAACGACCATGCGAAACTTGGCTTTACACACGAGTCAGAGGAAAAGAGAATGGTCTAGAAAGGATGGCAAGGACTTTTATACCAGAGACACCCATCTCCATATCGCACTTTTCCCTCCCCGACTTCGACGAGGTCAAACACGCAGATACATAGGCCTACGTCGTGAAGGACCCTGTTAGCATACTTTTTGTTGATTTCGTCCGAGATGGCTTGGTGTGGTGGTGCGCCAAAGTTGGCTGGCAAGACGGGAATCGTGTCCTGGGATCGAATCGGTCGTGGTTGAGGTGGGATCAAAAGAAATGTACCTTTATGATGGACAGTACAAACATCGATATCGACCATCGTTTTCTCTCACGAAATGAGGGGGATCTTCACGTGATTCGGTTAAAAAAACCTCCTCCTGAACGGACGCTTTTTTTCATAGACACGATGACGACCTCTTCCTCATCTTCGTCGAGTCTTCTCCCCGCAAAATCATGGCAACACTTTGTTGCTGGCGGGTGAGCAGATCTTTACTGAAACATTCGAAAAATTCCAACTCATAGCCTTGAATCAGCCTCGGGGGGATGTGCGGTGCCATCGTCACGAGTCCGTTTGACGTCGTCAAGACGCGTCTTCAATCGAGTTTGTTTAGGGAAAAACACGCCTCGGTTGGCATAGTCGGCGGCGGGGTAGCTACGCTTCCCCATCGCTCTGGGGGCTTGCTATGGAATTTCGTAGAGACCGGTCACATCCTTCGGTACGTCGTCTCCCAACCCCTCGCTCACACTCACCCACCCCTGTTTTTTTGGTGACAACAGCGATATTTATCGCAACGAGTCACCGCGTGCACTCTTCAAGGGTCTTGGTCCAACCCTCGTTGGTGTCATCCCCGCGCGCTCGATCAACTTTTTCACCTATGGCAACGGCAAACAAATCATTGCCAATAATTTCAACCATGGACAAGAAAATGCCTACGTCCATCTTACTGCGGCAGCCATCGCAGGTATCATTACCGGCACTGCAACCAATCCGATATGGGTCGTCAAAACCCGGTTACAGCTCACCGAAGAACGGCGACAAGTTGCTTCCCCAGGTTCGGTAACTCCAAAACGACCCACATCGAGAACCGTAGGCGGGAGCATGGCGATGATCAAGCAGATATTTAGGGAAGAGGGCATTCGAGGATTTTACAAGGGTCTCTCTGCGAGCTATCTTGGCGTCACGGAAGGGACTATCCAATGGGTCCTCTACGAACGGCTGAAGCGGCTCTCTACGGACACGCACGGCCAGGGTGGTATTGCCGAGTGGTTGGGTATGCTTGGTAGCGCCGGGACAGCAAAGTGTGTTGCTAGTCTGATTACATATCCTCACGAAGTGCGTCTCGAGTCTACGTGACGCCGTCGTTTTTGTTCTCATCACGTTCTCAAGGTATTGCGAACCCGACTAAGACAACCTCGCGTCAATGGCGTCCTCAAGTATACAGGTCTCTGGCAGACGCTGCGGACTGTCATTGCAGAAGAGGGTACGCGATCGTTGTACGGAGGGCTTAGCGCTCACCTCATGCGTGTCGTACCAAATGCGGCGGTCATGTACTCGATATACGAAGGTGTACTCCGGTGGAGTTGAGAGTCCAACTCCTACCCCGAGCTCGTTTGGTTTCTGTTCTTTCACCCCTCTGCGTTGCAGCATCATCACTGCCATGACACCATTTAGATTTATTTTTTACGATAGCCATTCAATAATACGATCTGCACCACGCCCTTTCCTGACATGCATAAAGTACCCCATCTACGCATATTGTTTTGCTTATTACGCTCCTACTTGTCATTTAGCCTACGTACTCGTCGTTACCCGCAACAGTCACCACTCACAAGTTTGACATGGAATCTATTATCGCAAACCTTGGACCACACGCCCCACCCCGTCCATTCTTCACCACCCCACAGTGCCCCTCCTTACGGACCACCCATCCTCCCTAAGCCGTACGGGAACACTCGGGGCAGGTCAACTAGCGAGCGACGCAGGGATATCCTGCAAATACGCATCCACGCTCGACGAATCATACTTACCGTCCCGCTCCCTTGCAAAACACGGCGCAGTGCGGATCGCAAAAGGGTGAAGCAACATATCTACCGATTCGACTGCGATTGGTGCACACGCATGACGGAACATCTCGGCCTTGACTAGCACGCGGACACGCTGGGCTTGCAAAGAGTTGTTGTTGAACGCACTGTGTCACGGTTGTGAGTCAGCATCGTTTTTCGTTCAATTCGGCATGACACGTACTGGGCGGTGAGGGCATGTGTACCCAGCAGGATTCGTTTTTGTACTTCCCGACAGAAGCCTGCAGATTGCGAGCACGCATACACCTATTTTGGTTTCGAGCAGGGTGCTCCAGACGATGGCAGAACACGGAGCCCTACAATGTCAGTAAAGTGAGTATGGCCCAGAAGTCAGTAAGGGCACAAAACAGACCATACTAGATTTCATCGAGCCGCGCAAGGCTACTGGATGCTTCGGCGCTCGCGATGGCGTCGTATGCACTCAGTGTTGCCAGCAGCGAGACAGGCCGGATACTAGCCCCGGTATCTTTGGGGCATCCGATGGCGGTGCGCAAGGAGCTTGTCATGCTGGATTCTAGTTCGAAAGGAAAGTACTTGAATGGAATCAGCAGACAGGAAAGAAAGTAAAGATTGATTACCCGAGGTGCTCCGATTCTTCATATATTGCTACAACGTCAGCGGGTCACTCGTGAGCGCCAGAGTCTGACACGAGAATCAATACGCACCGGACACCTTGACAGTATCAGTATCGACAGACTTGGCGAGCACGCCCACACGGCTATCTGCAAGCGAAACTACTAGTACGCCCCACCTGCAGCCGTCGAGTGAAGTCAAACACAAACAGGTAGCTCGACTGCCTGCGAATGAGGCCATAAGATGGCTTGAGCCCCACGACACCACAATACGAGGCATGTAGCCTCATGGATCCGCGCTGGTGCGCGTCTCCGCCACAATGATCTGGAAATGCAGTGAAACAACGCACGCGACACATTCCAGCTGGCCGCGCGGCTCCTACATCAGCGGACCACCCACGGGACACCAGGGGGTTGGTGTGGAATCATGACAGGCCCGGAACGAGTTGAGGGATCTACGTAGACGTTTATTTCAGTCCCCTGAGAGTACGAGGCGGGACATGCCCCATGCTGAACTGGTCGCAGTTGGCTTTTCCGAGGATTGTGGGCCCGCGGTCGCGTCGAACGGGTCGTTGGAGAAGAGGTAGTACGTTCCATGGATGACAATGGGTCTACTGGACTCTCCATGGCCACACCACCGCCCTCCAGGGTCGCCTGCCAGGAATTTAACCAGCAATCATTAATTACCAGCAAGGCCCCGTGTAAACCCTATCAGTTTGTCCCTCGCCTCAAGGTTCAAGGACCTCGTTCAGGCGCTTTTCTCTCTTCCTCCTCTTTCCCTGGCTTGATACCTCCATAAATCGGTGCGTTCCTCCTACATCTTTGTCTACCATTAATCTACACTCCATATTGACGATACCCTCCCTTCAAGATGAGAACGGGCAAGATTGATATTGCAGCCTGTGAGCCAAAATTTAGCTCAACGCTGTTACAATCATCTAACTCACCATTTCACATTGTTTTCTTCCGCGTTATCCAAAATATTGTGGGTAAGATGGGGAGGAGTAGGATGGATATTGTAGTTTGTGAGCTAAAATTTAGCTCAACCCCGTTACAATCTTCTAACCCACACATTTTCTCCCTCGATCAAGCCTCCTTTGGAGCCGGAGGTCGAGAAGACCACTTTGGAGATGGAGCTCGAGCTAAAGGAACGGGGGCTCGAGCCAGTGCTCGTGACCCCTTTGGAGAAGAAGAACCCTTTGGAGACGAGGACCCCTTTGGAGATGAAGACCCCTCTGGAGATCCAGACCCTTTTGCAGGTCAAGCCCTCATCGGAGGCATAGCCCCCAGTTCGGATCCAGTTCGAGCCTGCATTCGAGCTTGCATTCTTCCCTCTGGTTTCTACGTTACAGAACCCCTCGGATTTGATCCTGGCCACACTTTACACACGATCCTCCACCCTGCCAAAATGGATTGGTCTGGCCGCAAGGCATGCCTAAACGGCACACGTCGAGTCCTCATTGATTCCATTCTCGATTGGGTAGACGACTTGTCTTGTGGTACCAACATTTATTGGCTTCATGGCGATGCAGGCTTTGGGAAGAGTGCTATAGCTCACTCTGTTGCCGAGGAGCGTCAACGGCAGCGCGTCGCATATCTGTTCTTCGACAGGAATGATCCGGCCTCGAGTCATCCGAGCCTCGTCATACGTACCATCGCTTATCAACTTGCTGTTGGCAAGTCGGATATTCATTGCGTTATCAACAGAGCTGTTCTTCAGAATCCCAAAATAGCCACCCAACCCCTCGACACTCAGTTCACAAAACTTCTTCGCGAGCCTTTGACCACATCCAGAGCTAAACTCGCTTCCCCCCTCCTCGTCATCCTAGATGCCCTCGATGAATGCGGCGATGCTAAAACACGTAAGGTACTCCTGGACCTTATGGCGGAGAGGTTTTCCTCACTCCCTCCCCAACTCAAGTTTCTGATCACCAGTCGTGCCGAATCAGACATCGCGGGGCTGTTCATGTGCCATCCCAACATTAAGCAGGTCAAGCTTCTACCATCCTCGGAGGATGTTCTCAAATTCTTATACGATAGTATGCGTAGAATCCGCAAGGCCCGCCCCTCGTGTGGGCTATCAATTTCCTGGCCGGGAAGTCCGACCATGCTCAAATTTTCGCGCTTCATGGAGGGGGTCTTTCTTTTAGCTTCGACGGCGGTATCGTTCGTTGAAAATACTTTTCATCCACAAACCAGCTTGGAGTATCTACTCATGTCGAATGCTACCACCAGCACTGAAAGACTTGATAGTCTTTTTGCTACCGTTGTGGAGTCGGTTGGCGACTGGAAGGATCCTAGCTTCGTCGACGAGTTCCACGCCATCGTTGGTGCTGTCGTTGTTGGACAGGCCCCGATGACCGTCCTAGCCATTGATCAACTTCTAGCACCGAAGCGATCCTCATCAATCATCCTTTCATCTTTTCCATTTCTTTTCCGGTACAGTGACGTTCAGCCAATAAGGACCCTCCATAGTTCTATTGCCGATTATCTCACAGACCCCAAGCGATGTGGAAACAAACCATGGTACATCGACATATCAATTCAGCACAGGTCTCTCGCTCATTGCTGCCTGCGCCTCATGAACGCACAACTGCGTTTTAACATGTGCGATCTTAAGACGTCTTATTTGTTCAATAAGAATGTCCATAACCTCCCTCGACGTGTCCAGACCCACATTCCAGAACCCCTTGCCTATGCTTGTCAGTATTTCGCGACTCATATCCATCTTTCGAACACTCCGCCGTCCGCCTTTGATGGGCTCTCCGACATTGAGTTCTTCATGCGTTCTCAATTGCTTTTTTGGCTGGAGGCGCTCAGTCTGCTAGGTGAAGCGGAAGTGGCTACACCGGCCATGACGGCACTCGAACAATGGTATCGGGTATGCCAATCCCTCCCTTTTTTTTCATGATTTAACGATGAAACAGAATAGAAGCACGGAATTGGCTGATCTCGCATACGAGGTTGTTCAGTTCATGTCGGTTTTTCGAGGAGTTCTTTCTGAGAGCACGCTGCACCTGTATATCTCTGCAGTGCCAATGTGGCGACAGAGTTCGCACATTCGACGCATCTACGGCCACAAGCTCAAGGAGATAGTCCGGACGAAAACTAGCAGTGTCGATGTTGGGTTCTTGCCTGTTGGAAAGCGCGTGCTCTCTGGGTCTGTCATGGCTAGGCCCAACGTACACACCAATTCGGTCAACTCAGTCGCATTTTCACCCGATGGAAGGCGCGTCGTCTCCGGATCTGACGACAATACAGTGCGGATTTGGGACGCCAGGACAGGGTTCGTCGTGACCGGGCCCTTTAAAGGACACACCTCTCGGGTTTCCTCGGTCGCGTTTTCACCTGATGGAAGGCGCGTCGTCTCTGGGTCTCACGACAAAACGCTGCGGATGTGGGATTCCAAGACAGGGTCTGTCGTGGCTGGGCCCTTCATCGGACACACTCAACCAGTCACATCAGTTGATTTTTCACCCGATGGAAAACGCGTCGTCTCTGGGTCCAAGGACAAAACGGTGCACATCTGGGATGCCGATACAGGATCTGTCGTGGCGGGGCCCTTCAGGGGACACACTACGGTGATCTCGGTCGCGTTTTCACCTGATGGAAAGTACGTCGTCTCCGGGTCTGGCCACAAACTGGTGCGGATTTGGGATGCCCAGACGGGGTCTGTTGTAGCCGGGCCCTTCCGCGTGCACACGGATTCGGTCAATTCAGTCGCGTTTTCACCGGATGGGACGTACGTCGTCTCCGGGTCTGGCGACAATACAGTGCGGGTTTGGAATGCCAAGACGGGGTCCGTCGTGGCAGGGCCTTTCAACGGACACACGAGTGTGGTCCACTCGGTCGCATTTTCGCCTGATGGCACGCGCATCGTCTCCGGGTCTTCGGACAAAACGGTACACGTTTGGGATGCGAAGACAGGGTCTGTTGTAGCCGGGCCCTTGCACGGACATACCGATTCGGTCAACTCCGTCGCGTTTTCACCTGACGGAAAGCGCGTCGTCTCCGGGTCCAAGGATAATACAGTGCGAATTTGGGACGTCGAGTCTGCATCTTTGGATATATATTCCCGTGTCCCTCCCTTTCCGTTTCTAGCGTCTTCCATCTCCAATGTTCAGCTTCCTTCGTCTGACGCACGTACTTGGAGATTGGACGAGGATGGTTGGCTGCGAAGTAGGCGCGGTCACCCCATTCTTTGGATACCACCCTACTACCCGAGATCTGCGCTTTGTTTACCCCCAGCAACCGTGGTTATGGGTGTCCAGATGGTACAGTTTGACTTGAGTCGTTTTGCGCATGGGACACGATGGACAGAATGTTTTGATCCTAGATAGTTATCTCCGGGGTTGTGGCCGGGTGTCAAGCCCGCGTCTAAAGCGTCTAGTTTGCTTGCTTGTAATGTAGTCCCCCGAACTCATCGTTACCCATAATAATTACCACTCACTAGTCTAACATGCATGGAGTCTGTCACCGCAAACCTTCGACCACGCACCCCACCCGGAGTATCAACTCGTCCATGCCCCACTGCCCCACGATGCTCATCCCTACGGGCCACCCATCTTCCCCAAGCCCCATGGGAACACTCAGCGCAGGTAACCCAGCAAGCGACGCAGGGACGGTCATCACATCCTGCAAATACGCGTCCACACTCGACGTATCATGCCTACCGTCCTGCTCCCCTGAAAGAGGGGGCGCAGTACGGATTGCAGAAGGGTGCAGTAGCACGTCTACTCCGTCGACAGGCAAGTTCGGCTGCGACTGGTGTACACACGCATGACGAAACACCTTGTTAAAGTCTGTCTTGACGTGTGCGCGGACGCGCTGCGCTTGCAAAAAGTAGTTGTCGAATGCACTGTGCCACGATTATCAGTTAGTATTGTTCACTCGGCATGACACGTACTCGGCGGTGAGGGCGTATGTGCCCAGCAGGATTCGTTTTTGTACTTCGGGACCGAACCCTGCAGATCGCGAGTGCGCATATACCTCGCTTGGTTTTGAGCGGGGTGCTCCAGATGGTGGTGGAACGCGAAGACCTACAGTCCAACAAGGTGAGTATCCCTAAGGAGCCAGTAAATGCACAAGACAAACCATATTGAATTCCGTCAAACCGCGCAAGGTTACTGGATGCTTCGGCGCTCGCGATAACGTAGTATGCACTCAGGGCATACTGCGTTGCTGGCAGCGAGACAGCCTGGATAGTAGCCCCGGCATCTTTGAGACTCTTGATGACGGTGCGCAGGGAGTTCGTAATGCTGGGTTCCAGTTCGAGAGGAAAGTACTCCTGTCAATAGAATTAGCAGACCGGCAAGAGAGTAAAGATTGACCACCTGAGGTATTCCGATCCTTAAGCCATCTAGACTGGAGGACACTTTTGGGAGACATGATTGTGTGCTTGAGCTTGACCTCTTCCTGAGTTCGGGTGATGCAGCAGTTGGGTCGCGTGCATCATATGCTGATACGACGTCTATAAGTCACTCGTGAGCGCCAGAGTTTGACAGGTGAACTATTACGCACCGAATACCTCCTTGACAGTATCGACAGACTTGGCGAGCACGCCCACACAGTCAAGGCTGTCTGCAAACGAAACAACACCCCACCTATGTTCGTCGAGTGAAGTCACACACAAACCGAGGTAGCTCGACTGACCTGCTAATGAGACCATAAGATGGCTTGAAGCCGACCACACCACAATACGAGGCAGGCAGTCTCACGGATCCACCGGTGTCAGTGCCCAAAGCGCTGGTGTTCCACGGCGCATCAACATCACGACGATCTGGAAACGCAACGAAACCACTCACGCGGAACACATTCCAGCTGCGACGCTGGCCGCGCTTCCGCCTGAGCTACCACCGGCAGACCTGCGCTGGCGGTCTGCGCACGGAACACCGGGAGGTTGGTGTGGATTCAGGACAGGCCCGTGGAACGAGTTGATGTTGAGGGACCTGCGTAGACATTTATTCAGTCCTCTGAGAATAAGAGGCGAGGCATACCCCATGCCGAACTCGTCGCAGTTGGCTTTTCCGATGATGTGGGCCCCTGCGTCACGAAGGAGTTCGACGGCGGTCGCGTCGAACGGTGATGTATACTCTACGCGACGATGATTCGTGACATGAATCACAGAAAGAAGACGACGGACCGGCGAGCATGGCGGAAGAACAGGTCGTCGGAGAAGAGGTGGTGCAGATGTTGTCTTTTATTGCTATGGCCATTCCATCGAGTACGCCGTCGTGTCGCGTAGGTGATGTTTTGAAGATGTGGGTGAGCGCATTGACGTGGGTGTTGAGCTGGTCGATGGTGCGTTTTCGAGAGATGAGTAGTGGCGGACGCATGTCGACATGCCAGTGGCGGAGATTACGACTTGCCAATGTCTGAACCCCTTGTCCCCTCCTCAGCGATGGCTAGCAACTGCGACGGACCCTGTCTCTCGCCCGTGGTCTCCAACGCAATTTATCTACCTCATCACGCGCATGTTCTTCCAAGAACCCGAACTCGGTGCAAGCCCGACCAGGCCGTCTACTACTAGTTTTTCAGACGGCAGACCAAGTACTCCTACTATCGACTTCATCGATCAACCTAATCGATCTCTCATTCAAACGTCGTCTCACTGAGCAAACAGCAGGCAATATTATTTGACATGATGCAACGAATCCACCCCTACGTATTCATCCCCCGAGTCATCTCAAGCGGAAACTTCATGCGTGCGATGTCTGGGGCAGACGTGGATGTGAAATCGATACTGCGTTCGGTTTCACATCATCGTCTGGCCGCGGAGCTGCTGCGATTCGGAGTGTACAAGCGAGCAGAGGAAGGCAGGGAAATACCCTCGGAGAGGAGCGAAATGTGGCCCATCAACATGTCTGAAGTGAGAGTGCACCGTGAGAAAGAGGGTTGGCCAAATTATATCCTGTGCGCGTGCACAGCATGTAAGTTTATACTTGCTTGAAATTATGTAATCCAAAATATATGATAGATCAGACTTGACGCTCTCAGGACCATGAAATGTCTGAAGAGTTCCGGGCTCGGGCCAGTGCAGGTGCTCCGATGGCAAAAAAAAAGGGCTTTGTGAAAAGCCAACCAATCGGGCTTGACACGAACGTATGATTCGGAGGTTACTCGATCGATGCAGGATGGTCCGCGACGAACCGCGAATGGAACGCACCGGACATAGGAGAGCTGGCGCTTTAGGACCGATATAAAGTACGCCGTTCGAAAGCCGACTGCGTGATATTGATACGCACGATCCACAGTGACGGTAAAAGTACAACAACCCGAAGTGATGTCACCGGGACCAAGACCTGCAGGATGGTGCAGGCGTCGCGTCGCTGTCAAGACCCAAGTACGGATCGATCGGAGGCGGTCCGACAGACAAGCAACGGAACCGCCAATGAGACACTCTGATCATGATCTTTCTAGCAAAACTTCTGGCGGAATTGGTCACTCTGTTGAGTGCTGTAAGATGCAAATTTGCATATGGGGAGCTTGACTTACGCTTGAATTGCCTTTTGGATACGATCCCAGATCTTTCTGCGTGATCGCGGCACGAGAAACGAATTTTTTTAGAAACGTACGGCTCATGATTCACAGTCTGAACGTATGGATCACCTTCGCTTGGAAGTGGTTCAGCGTGTGTCATCGGCTGAGATCACATCGTAGCAGAGTGGTGGGGCGCTTGCCGGTCTAGGCGGCAAGCGCAACCCGACGCTAATAATGCTTTGCCACCTGAGCGTTTCACTGGCACGATTCCTAAGCACCTTCGTCATATTTATAGATGAGCCAGTGCGGTTGTCAACCCTCGATTGATGCTGAGTGCTGAGGCCTGAGGCCTGAACGCAGAACTCAGGATTGGGGTCACCGACTCATCGGATGATGGCCAAACGGGAGCCCGATAAACAGAAACCGAAGCAAGACCTGCGCGATGTATCTGTATCCCAGGCTGAAACTCAAGGACACTTACGATATTAATATTGCGACATTTTGTCTGGCCTTTCCGATCATGATTGGGGAGGTCCGATGCGTTGAGGGAGGCTTAACGTTCACCGAGTCCTGGGTCGTGGTCTACACTCACAAAGGATGCCTCTTCGTTATAGTATCACTGAAACAGCCAGCTGTACTTCCGTGACGATTGTGTGATTCAGACATTTTAAGCCGCGTGAAACACGTTAGAGTATATAAGAACGACCAAGACAAATACACGCAAATGGAAACGAGTGAAAGTGGGTAACAGTACGATGATGTACCCATGGTGTGCGTGTCCCGAAACAAGAAAGTGATCTAGAAGAGTACAGCAAATCCGAGTGCACCAAGACCAAGCACGAGTCCGGTCTGGAGGAAGATGTTCGAAATGGATCCAGAGAGTGTCGCGACCGCACCGTTCGCTTGCGTCGCGGAAGCCGTCCTCGACGACGTCGGCGTGTCGGAGGTGGCAGAATTCACGGTCTGCGTAGGTGTTTGGGAGTACGATGTAAACAATCCAGAGGTGGTTGATGGTGCGGGGGAAGTGGTCATGTTGGAGCTTGCAGCAGACAGTCCGGAAGCGACGGCAGCGCCAGCAGAAGACCCGTTAACCAAGGCACCCGTTCCCCATGGGATTTGTTCGCCGTCGGGTTGGGCTGACTGGGAAGGAGCAACGATATCATTGGCCGAATCGGTGATCGTGAAACGTCCGGTCCAAGTCTTGTTCAGGGAGGACGGTGACGAGAACTGGTAGAAATAGATAGGGGCGAAAGGGGAAACCTGATCAAGTAGGTGAGTACGACGGGCAGTAATAGAAGACGAGAAATAATGCGGCTGACCTGTAGGCATGTGTAGGATAAGGTGTTCTTGCTCGGGTTGGTCCCGTCAACGTTCGTGGCAACGGCTATAGCAATCGAAGATGAAAAGGAGGCATCATGAGGAGTAAAGTAGACGTACTGGCCAAGAAAACCATATTGAAATTATCCCCTGTCATAAGGTCGATGGTCATGTCCTTCCAAACACCAGTCGAGTCGGGTTCCCAGTTAATCGTACAGGGCGCCCCTTGGATGAAGACATCCCCCGGACCAGGACTACTGGGGTTGGGATCTGCGCGAACACAGATGGCGGCGGCAGCCAGAAGGGTCAAAATGGGCGTGAAGACTGCGGTGAGCATCGTGGGTCACGCTTTCACGGCAATCGTACAGGCTAGAAAAGAGTGTTAGCTCACTGACGTCCCTTTAGAACGCGTCGGAAGGACTCGCTTTGCAAGGAATGAAGACAAGGAATGACAGGAAGGATGAGTGGCAGAGCGGCTGGTTTAAATTTTCAGCTTTTATACCTGGGTCTAGCTGTTTCAGGCTGACAGTCGGGTTGTTGTTTCGTCTACTACAGGCCAATTCAATCTCTGACGGTTTCGTTCAATTGCTATTTGGTCCGTGGACTGCCTTCAATTTTGTAACGAGTATCCTCGGAAGCCCGGGATTAAGTATCGCGACCACTATACACTGTAAAGGTATATCCCAGAGGCCAATTTTTGAAGTAACACTGCTCGGTATTATCACGGGGTGTCTTGGGAACGTGCGATCGCCAGTCTGAGATCCATCGGTGCTGTGATGCGTCAGTGAACCATAGCAAGAAATAACGAGCATTCATTACTTGCGATTTTTAGATCATCCTTGTTCTTATTCATCATACGAATGTATCTTCGAGAGCGTCAAGTCGAAATTATAAAGCAGATGTCTGAAGGAGCTTACCTCGGTGGCCAAATGAGTCCATTCCGCCAAAGCCCTTACATATTCATCTCTCCCTTCATCTAGAGGTCTATCCGGTGCCCAGAGCATAAAAGAAGTGAATGTCGAACAAGGTATCAATCTTTTTTCATTAGCGCCCGAATCTGGACAGCAGTCTTCATCATTTCCCTCTGGTTCATCTGGGTTCGCATGTTTTGACCGACGCGTCGTCGCGCGTGTCCTCGATTTTGATTTGGCTTTACGTGAATGGAGGCTCGAAGGTGCCGTCGCACCTTCCTTGTCTGTTCTCTTTGGATCAAGTGGTGCCCGTAAGACAAGTCCGCCGTATCCCCTTGGGACATCCACAGCCTGTCCATACATCTGCCTCCCTCGAAATGCGGCTACAAGACGTCCAATGTTTCTTGGCGCGGAAGTGTGTAGGCGGGTCAAGCGGAATGAGTCCCCACCCCCCAAAGCAGGCTGCGTCTCTGAGTCCGTCTCTATAGTAGTACCCACCACAAGTGAACTTGTTACATGATCCACTTGAGGAATCACTTCGATGGAAGATCTAGTCTTTGACAGGAGCGCATGCTCTCCGTACCCACTTTCATGCGCTAAACTCTCGAAGGAAGTGGTAGATGAACACGTCGTGAGACTACTTTTTGTCTCATTCAATATCGAGATCGACGATGAGCTCGCCGCCACGGTGGCAGTACTTGAGGACTGGACAGACAAGGTGGCCAACGACGGGGGTGCAGGTCTGGTACGGAGATAGCGGGAGACAGGGGCGGGTCCGGTGTAGGATATGTGGAAGGGCATCAAGGAAGGCGTGCAGGTCACGAGGTCGGCATCAGTCGCTGGAACGATTTCGAGTGACATCGTCGTTTGGAGAAAGACGCGGCTGTCACGTGCACCGTGTTCTTGCACATTGATTGAACTATCAAAAACTCAGCATCGACTCGAAATATTAAATCATCCTATATCTCCCGGTGAGAGACGGAGCCAGACCGATTAAACCGGACCCGGGCTTCCTGCCAGCGCCGGCCGGCTAGCATACTGGTTCGTAGTACTAATTCTAGAACTCTCCGGGTCGGGCGATCATCGATTCATTGACTCCTACTGCTTTTGCCTGATGCTGATTAGGTTACTCAGATCTGGGATGCCGTCGTACTAGTCTAGTTGTTTTCTTGTATACCAGCACTGCCAGTGGCACAGTGGCTGCCATGACCCAAAGGAAGCTCAGCTGCGTCATTCAGTAGAAATTGACAGACGGAGGATGGTCTCAGGAGCCGATACTTCCTAGACTGAAAATTTGAAGCTTCGACTTTCTCGGATTCGACACGTATGTAAAAGGTGTGGTCTAAGCCCGTTGTACCAGGTGGTCACGGCGCACACGGGTACCAGCAAGGAGCTTGATGTTTCCAGGAGGCTCAACCCATACAGACGAGGAATGTTAATCTTGTAGTACCCGAGTGAATCGTTCCGAGTCACGCACTGTCTGGCAGTCCGCACTCCAGCACACTACAGGCGTGCCTACCCATCTTGATCTGCACAATCAGAACCGATTTCACCTGCTTATCCGAAACTAAATTTGCCCCCGTCTTGCGGAGGAGTATGATTGGGAACTTTCTGCGGGTCAAGGAAGGAGTCGTCAATTCTCATCGCGTTTGCAAGAGCCCGCCGTAAGACCATGAATCGAATTTCAACTCGTTTCAAGTTCATAAGCCTTGTCGAGGGTGTCGCCCGTTCGCGCATTGTTTTGATGATTGGGATGAGTGGGGTGAGAGTCCACGAGTTGAAGTGACTGTATAGACCTCACTTTGAAGACTACCGGACCCACTTTACGGATGCTAGCAGTATGCTAGGAGCTCACGAAGAATCTCTATCTTCATGCACCCATCGTAAGGCGCGTGACATCGACATCATCACTGTCCATGATATTAAGCTCCGTCGTGAGCTCTATTCCAGGCTCCCTGGGCTCAGCTACCATTTGCATGTTCAGGATCATCCGAGCAGTCTGTGTATTGGGAGGAAAATATCATGGGATATGCTGCGTAGTAATGCAAAGCAGTCACATACTAGAATGGGAGGTGCCGCCGCCAACCATCTACAAGAGAAATAATCACAAGTCAGCCATGGCCGGAGCCGAACCGAGACACTCACGGTAAAAAAATATTGATGACGACGCGATCGAAAAAAAAATAAAAAGAGGACAACAAAACAACGCCTGGCAGGTGGCACGGATCGTCAATATATTGTAGCTTAGCAAGGATCCACTGAACCCACCAATCACAGCCCCAAACACGAGGAACCCATCTCGCAATACGACAGTGAGGATTTTGCTACGTCTAACGGAAGGCTGCAGGAGGACTTTTCCACGATATGTTAGATACAATAAAACGCTCTGCGAGACCATCATGAGAATCCCTACACCCGCAGCTTGTGTCGGTGATTCAAGTATCATGCATTTGCCATCTACGAGTGATTTTGAACTTGAGGTTATATCGATCACGATCGATGCGAGGTTCTCGGAAAAAATGATGATAGATGCAAGTGCGATGTATCGACGACGTTGGTGATAAATCGCGTAGACTAGTGGTATGAATCAATCTCACTTTGAATTCAGAATAGATAGCAGTTCACCTAACTTACTTCGAAGAAACAGAGTTAAATCCAAGCAAAACTGCAAGAGCTGGAACCCAATAGCCTCAGATAATATGTAAACTTCACAAGTTGTCGCGGAGACAGGACAGTATGATGCGAGCAGGGATCTCCAAATTTGAATGCCACTAAATATAAAAATTAACATGCCGAAGGAGGCTTCAGAAGTGACGGGTTGGACATTTGGTTCACCAATCCAAACCACCTTGCGAAAAGGTATATAAACTTCACATGGGTCCGGCCCGGTCGTCTAGCCAAGTATGTGTAAACGTTAGCCCTCTCGTCGTCGGTATGATGACTTACAACCATATATGAACGATCTCGTCATCTAAAGTGAGAAGAGTGTCCCAAGCAATCAACGCCAGTGCGGCTCCTTTAAGATGGTAAGAGTCCAAGTCTACCAAACATAGCGTTACCCCACCACACCATAAGACTTACCTGAAGATAAGTTAGAGGCTTGATAAATGGATGGGCTTGCTGGTGGACCCCAAACCAGCCATTCGTGTGGGCGGGACTGAAACATGACTTGCCAGTGGGAGATGTTACTGCGTTTCGCACGTTAGGTCCTCCATTATCCAATTATATGAAGTAAAATAGTCACGTCAGGGGGCCAAAAGATGGAGGCAAGGTGAGGGAGTTGTGAGTAATCGACAACATTCGAATCGTGGGCCATCATTTATGACCCCTCTTTAGCCACGCGTAGCGTCATCTTAGATGCTGACCAAAGTCAACTATCATAGCCTAGTAGCCGTCGCTTGAGACACTTGCTGTAACAACCACATGCAGTTAGACCAATTTTTTCCCGACAAATATGTTCGGCGCCGAGTCTAAGGAACTCGAATGAGGTACGCTGGTGTTTCATACTGTGACACCACCAGATCGAGAAATAAAATTGCACACACGTTGATTTCTGCTGCCCACCCACTGGCATCTAAGCCCACGGCAATGCCGCAGGGCATGGCAGAGTTGGCTTGGTCCCCGGCCCCAATGAATTTTTTGATGTGACGGTCCTGAATCCCACGCATCAAGTATGGCCCGAGTAGCTGGGGGACCGAGGTCCAGCGAGCAATTCCAGTTGTCACCCCTTTCACAAATATCCCCGAAGTTACTAGTGCTTACTATCGAGACACATTGTGTCAGTGTTATTCTGCCGCACCTGCCGAATAATCTCGGTCTGGTTCGTGAAACTCTGATCGATGATGATCCGTTGCGTCGTAATATCGTTGACAAGGACATACTGTACCAGTGGATAGCTGCATAGTACATGTGACAAGGAACTCTTCGTAGGAATCGTGGCGGGCTGTCGAAAAAAAAAAAGACCTAAACGCAGTAGTACTCCAACTTCGTCTCAAAGCTGGTTTATGTACTACACACCCCCCATTCTGTATCCTGTTGATTCCGACCTTTCGGCGCAAAAAGTCGTGGCAGTTTTCTTGCTATTTCAGGTTGCGGACAAGTGTCCATCAAGAATCCTAGCGTAAGTGCGAGGTTCGGTACTTATGGCACTGGGTGGGTACATTTTTCTGAAGGCGGCTACGGCCCACCAGTGAAAGGTTTCCAAATGGAGAGTAGTCTGAATCGATTAACCATCCTCGGTGAGAACTTTATCCAACCACGACGCCACTCCGACCAGAAGATTAATACTTGTAACATGGCCCGAGCTTGCGTATGTAATTCTATGCTACTGTTGCCGCTCTTCAAGCTTCAAGGGCTGGAACCAAGGAGAAGGTAGCGATATGAAAACCCCATTACGGATAGTATCGGAGAATTATGTAGTATTATCATGATTGGTATAAAATCAGAAAAATTTACACATTATCGTTGCCAGCGCTTTTCAAACCAGTCTCTCTGTCAGTCAACCCCAAGAAATAACATTCCTTCAAGGCGACGGCCCAACCAGTCCCTTTAGCAATAAACAAATAATCTGACCTCACTTTAAAAATCGTCTTGACAAAGTCAAACACCCAGGCAAAGCATTCTAATATTAGAATGCTTTGCCTGGGTGTTTGTGTCGAATTGAAGACCGCGCGGGGTTGAAGCGGCCGAGCTTCAAGGCACAACTTGAAGTAATCTTCCACTAGTACAGCTCCTTGGTAAGTACCCCACATGATGGACCGCATCAATGACTGCCAGTGGGCCCAACGGTTCACGCTAGCGAACTATGTCGTTAACATGCCCGCGTGATTATGCACTGAGCGCCGTGTCCGTGTGAGCGGCGGACTCAAGTTTATTTTTTGAAAGTGCTCCATTGTGCCAGGGTAATGTACGCTGGCCCTCGGAGGCTGTCACCGGCTCGATGGTCCCCCTCAGCAGTGTCACTGGCACCAGTAATGACAAGGGTGTTCTCGTCAGTCCTGATCCGCCGCGTCATCGTCCGCGGATGGCGGCCTAACCTTCCCCATAAGAACGATGTACAATGTATCCAAGTGATCATGGAGAATCTCTAGGCTCCTCGGATATTAGCATTACATCTTCGTGCACTGTCGTAAGCCGCATGATATCAACGTGATTGTTTGTCTCGATGTCAAGTTCTGTCGTGAATTCTATTCCCGACTCCTCCGGCTCAACTGCCATTTGCATGTTCAGGATCATCCTAGCTGTCTGTTTTTTCGACACAAGTCAATGCGGATATGCCACGTCTTAATGCAAAGCAGCCGCATACTAGAATGGAGGGTGGCACCGACACCCATCTACAGGTGAGATGGAATTATAAGCAACTTGAAGCCACGCCTCTGTAATAGCAAGCCGAACCAAGACACTCACGGGAAGAAAAGATTGATGACGATGTGATTTATAAACAAGTAGAGGGAGGATAACAATGTCAGGCCTAGCAGACGGGAAAACTCGTCAACGCGTTGTAGCTTAGCAAGTATATATGCCGGACCCACCAACCATAATGCCAAACACGAGGAACCCATCTCGCAATACGACGGTGACGATCTTGCTGCGTCTGACGGCAGGTTGCATGAGGAATTTTCCACGATATGTCAGATACAATAGAAGGCTCTGAGAGACCATCATGGCGATCCCCACACCCACGCTTTCTGTTGGCGCTTTAAGTATTTTGCAATTACCATCGACAATCAATGTTTGAATTGAAGTCACATCGATCAAGATCGACGCGGTGTTTGCGGAAAAAATAATACAGGATGCGAGTGCGACGTATCGACGACGTCGGTGGTAGATCGCGCAGACTAATGGTGTAAATAAATAACACCTAGATCCTTGAATTCAGTGGTTCTGACTTACTTCGAAGGAACAGAATCGAGTCCAAGCACAACTGCAAAAGCTGAAAGGTGATAGCTTCAAATAAAATGTAAAGTTCGCACGTTGTCGCGCGGACGGGATGGTATGTTGCAAGCAAGAATTGCCATATTTGAAAGCCACTAAAGAAATCAATTAACATGCCAAGAAAGCCTTGAAAATGTGAGAGTTAGACATTTGGTTCACCAGTCCAAACCACCTTGCGAAGAGGTATATGAACTTCACACGGGTGCAGCCCGGTCGTCTAGCCAAGTCTATGTAAATGTTAGTGCCTTTCGTGTCTCTGTAATCACTAACGACCATATGTGAATGATCTCATCATCTAGAGTGAGAAAGGTGTCCCAAGTGATCAACGCCAGTGCGGCCCCTTTGAGATGATAAGTCTAGTCCACACAACGTGTAGTTACCTCAGTATCATAAACAAAGCTCACCTGAAGATAATATAGAGGCTCGGTACATAGATGGGCTTAATGATGGACCCAAAATCAGCCATTCCTCCGGCTGTGAGTAGGACTGAGGCATGGTTTGCGAGAAGTTCCTGCGCTGGCACATGAGGTCCTCCATGTATACATCGGTCAAGAAACTGACTGGAAGAGGCACACTAGCCTGGGGTGGCAAGACTGCAAAAGGGGGGGGGGGAGAGATTGCGAGGGTAACCGACAAGATTCGACCAGGTACCATCATTCTAGATGTGACCAAAGTCATCAACTTGAAGGATAGCCACCTTGCTCGATGGAGCTAGACCGCCTTTTTCCCATTACTCGGGAGCGCAATTTCTACATCAGTAAATGGGTATACGATGCGCTTTCGAAAAAACAAACTGCGGAGATAAGGAGTGACCACGGTGAGGCCCACCCTGGCAGGTGTCAATGCACTAAACCAGAATTATTACAGCACACACAATTTGAGCACATACTCTGAGAACGTGTGACTTTCACAGTGGGAGTCTGAGTCAACTCGAAAATTTCAAACGTTTTATAAATCAATATTTGATTCAGAAACTGCAGTAAATATTGTCATCAACCCAGAGATGTGGTCAATGCAGATCTCTGCATTGAATCATGAGGAGGCTAAAGTTAAATCGGTCATCGAGATTGAATCGGATCGGACTCGGCGGCGGACATGATACACCATCGATGAGTACTTGAATGGGTGACGGCAAGCCTGAATTCGAAACAGTCGAGCCAAATTGAAGTTGTAGTGCTTTAATTTTCTACTCACCAATCAAAGATCAATGGTTTATCCTAAATTAAGTTAGCTGACATGTGGTGATGCGGTGTGATTATGTACTTGAGTAGATGCTGTTTAGTACAGGATGTGCGTGCGTCCGATATCATATCGACAAGGTAACAAAAATGAAAAAAAAGCAACACACGTCAATGCCTTCGAACGACCGCTATCTGGAAATCCCATCCCCCGACGATATACTTGACCTCGACCAACCTTCGAATCTCACGCCACCCGGCGCTCACTTCTTCGGCATCCTTGATGTCTGTGACTACGTAGATAAAGTCTGCGGGGGAGAGCAGGGACCGAAGGAGCGATCCGATCAAGAACGCGATGAGCGCGACAACGAACAGGATAGATAATGGGTACGTCTTGGGAGGCGTTCGCGCCCCTACCGTTGCCGTCAACGCAGCCTCCGGCTGCTGTGTTTCATCTTCGCCAAGCCCACCGGGCGGGTTGGGAACAAGGCCAGACGAACGACGGGATGCTGTAAGAGACGGCGGCTGAACCTGTGAATTATTTTTGCTAGACACCGTCCAGCGCATAAATGGATTTTGATACGCGTCCAGGAAACCGAGCAGACCCCCTGATGCCGCTGTAAGCACGGGCGATTGCAGCGCGCTTCCGTTCCCGGGAGAGTCCTGCAGGGTAAACAATGAACGCTGTCCGTTCCATCGTAATGAATTATGCATACCAGGGTGGGCGATTTATCGGGAACTTCTTGCTGTTGGCTGCTTTCCTCTTTGGATTTTGGATCATCGGTTAGTTCGGCAGCTGGGACGATTGCGGTATCATCCAACATGTGCTCCGCACGGCCAAGTGGCACAATGAGCTCATCAGGAAACGCGTCTTCGTCATCAGCAGACCTGTTAAGTAGTTGCCATCGTAAGAGCTCCAAGTGATCCAACCAGAGTTGGCGCTCACCGTTGCAAAAGTAACATTCTCGACACCCTGTCATCCTGCAACTCGTCACGACCAAGAGCGGTCAGAGACTCCTTCTCGCTGGCAACCCCAACAACGATACCTCCCACCCTAGCAGTAATGTCACCCCCATTCTTCTTTGCACCAGCTAGTGGTCGAATGTCTACTTGCACGATGAAACCCTTGTCTTGCAAATCCAGGTACCATTGCGGCTTCGGCAAAGCCCCACGTGTCTCGCCGGTCAACGGATCCTGGACAGTCGAGATTTGATACTGAGCTGTCGGTAATATTAACCGTAGCAAGTGGCGAGGAGGGCGGTCCGCGTTCAACCCCGAAGAGTGCAGAGGGGACGCAGGGACAGTGTATATAAACATCGAGATTGGAAGGGTGGTAGGCAGAGCGCTTGACGATAGCGCGAGCGAAATATACCTTGCTGTTCCCTCTCGTACGGCTGATGTTATCGCGACGTCGTATCCCTCCGGGTAAAGCTTCGTGTCGACGACCACCTCGGCGACGATGAGATCCGTAGAGTGTTTGAGCTCGCCTTTGACAGTGAATACAGAAGAGGATTTGATCCTCTCGCTAGACCGTGAACGTACAGACGCAGAGGACGTTCTACGACGTGGCGACGAAGGGGGCTCCGAGAGTCGCCCGTCGGATCCGTTGCCCAGAGAATTGATTGTGCCTTTGTTCTTTAGGATCGATTCATCGGCCTTGACGAAACTGGAACTGGTGGTCATACCGCCGGTCGAGGTTGTCAAGAAGATCGAGCCGGTATACGCCCGCTCAGTGGGGTCGTACCGACTCGTAATCATCGTCCTCTGCTCATCCCTTCTCTTAACCTTCCACATCGCCGACGATGCGCCAAGCCCGACCGGTACGACCGCCTCCACGCTCGTGCCAGAAACCTTGTGTTCCAACAAAACCAGCCCTGCAGCTGGCAGCCTCACAAAGGGCAGCGGCGACGTCCTCTTGATGTATGTTTCCACAGCACCGACGGCCCTTGCTAACCCAGCGTTCATCATTGAGTTGACAGCCACTGGAATACTTCCCGCATGATCGACCGCGACGACTCTCGTTACCCTCGTCGAAGGGATCGCATAGTTCTCCTTCGTATACGGATCCAGCGTCTCAAGGACCCACCCGTCGATAAACACCCGCCCGAGGGGGTACGTATAGGGGTTGTACTTAGACGAGCTGAACGATGCCGCAGAATCGGGATGGAAAGAAGTGGTGACGCAGAAGATGACGGTCCGTGTCTCCTGCGACGATCCAGATTCGTTTGTCGAATTCCCAACGCCGACTTCCCTATCCAAACCCGCTGGCTGTGGGAGCTTTGATCTCGCTAGCATAGACGCGACCAGAAAGCCTCTATCTCTAAACGGAAAGCCGCCTTTTGAAGTCACAAACGCCGTATGGCATCTCGCACCAAATTGCTCCAGAACAATAGCAGATGCGAATCTATCGTCCCACGCTTTGCGACATTCGTAAGAAGTCACAATAGACGAGACTTCCTCGGCCGATACACCTTCGATGACTTTTTCACCCTTGTGAACAGGTATGAGAGAGGAAATCTCGGAAAAGAATTTACGTTTGACCAAAGATCCGTTGTCGCTGACGAGCGTCCATCCCTCTTCGGGTCGTGTCTGAAGCTCCCGCAGCCAGTGTAATGCCTCGGCAGCGTGTTGCATGGGTGGTTTGGATGCGGATGGCGCAACGACATCAGTGGTCCCGGTACCACTAGCAGGAGATATCGCTGCGACCGCATTCTGTGTCGTGCTCGTCGCTTGTTCCACAGCGTTTGACCAAAAATTAGCCAACGGACTGGAGAATTTGGGAGCCGATAACCACGAAGAAACAACGACAGAACTTGACGCTTTGGGTTCCACAGGCTCGGGGCTCGCAGGCTTCGAGGACTCGACACTACTACTGGTTGCCGTGTTCTCGCGGTTTGCGTCAAATATCGCTGTACCGTCTGCATCCCACTCAGCACGTCGACGCCGCATGGCGCTGACCACCGGCGGCTGATCTAGAGGGATTCGGGTTGGTTTAATGCGTTTCCGTTTGCTGAGCGCCTTGATTTCTGTCTCCGGGAGCTCCTCCACGTCCACGGTCACGCGTGCGCCGTTGACCATCACGATACCCTTGTCTCTAGCCGAACTCATTGGACCGCGTCGCACAATCGCCAGCAAACGCTCGTCGGATGCAAACAAGGCGTCGTGGGTAAACGTTAGCCAGAGCCCACCACCAAGTGACGAGAGGCGATGTCGCCGGAGGGCAGTCACTGATTGAGGAGGGGGGTCGACGACGATATCCAGTGAAGACGCCCAGGTATCCAAATCACAGCGTATCTCACACTCGATAGTGTGAACATCGGTCATGGTTGTGGTAGTCGTGCCTTCCTCCCCACGAACGCCCGTTTCGACAGTCGCACCTGCGACGGACCCGCTGGCCCCATTGACGCCGTTCAGACCACTTTTCCTCCCCTCTGAACCTTCATAAGCAACCCTGAACAAGCCCTTTTCATGTTCGTATCGCATCTCGAGCGTCCTCGCCCCAGCCAACCGTGTCACAACAGGCGGACCCCCACATTTGATTACGAATTCGCCAACGCCGGCGATAGCACTCACCATCTGCGCTGGGATCGTGTTTGCCTTGTTGCTCCATCCTTTAGGGTCCGACTGTTCAAGAAGTGTGAGTTGTGTTGTGGATGGAGACAGCGCTTCAATAGCCCAGCCCTGCAAGTCTACTTGGGCCCGAATAAAGGAGGGGTCTGGTGGTGGAAACGATGGAAAGATATAGGGGTCGTCTACGGAGAACAAGAAAACGTGGATCGTCGTGGGCGACTTGTAGACAGTCTTGAGAAGGACAGTGTCTCGGCCGCTGTTACATATCAGCCACAAGAATAGACCGGATTGAATTCTGGACGTACAAAACAGGCCATGCAGGCTTCGTTTTGAAGTGCCAGAGCTCTGTGAGCTCATTAAGATCCTCGAGAAGAATCGCATCGTCATATTGTTTGTCCCAGAATGCGCGTGCACCTGGGGATACGAGTGCGCCATAGAGATCCCAGAGTCCCAAGCCAACAAACGTCGCCTCTGCACGATACACTACAAGAGTTGGATCGATTGAATCGAGTTGAGTTACCGATACACCCCTTGCTTCTGTGGCTAAAGTCATACGTCACTCGGAGTCAACACCGGTGGACGATACAGGACGTACTCCTTTTCCATTTTGCCTCCGGTTCCTGTAGCAGGGACGAGAAGTAGATATAACTTCGCTTCACTCTTGACAGAATTGACTTTTCCGCAGCTGGCGATCTCTCCTCTATTTCTTTGACGAGACGCGACCTCATCTGTGGCCCCCCACTCCCAATCGTCCCTACTGAGCTCACAGAAGACGAGGTCTGGAAGCTTGCATCAGCTATGCTTGAAGCATCTTGTAAGAGTTGTTGTTGAACCGCGGACAAGGCGCTGAGATCGTGTTCTTCAACGACTTGAATCATCTGGGGGAGACCATTGAGTCTAATTCCACTTGACGGACCGGAAAGTTCGAGGACGACGCGGACTTTGAGGATAGAATATGCATCAGGGAGTGAAGAGTGCATAATGCGGAACACCGTTAACTCAAGCGGCAGTGGCTTAACTAGACCCCCTGGAGTAGGAGGTGTGGGCTTGTCACGTAGAGCTGTTGCTGTCCAAGGCAGCTTTTCTACTCTCTCCGAGGATGCCTTGGCGGTAACTTGGACGTCCCAACCTTCAGAAACGGGCAGAAGGAATTCAACAGAGCGGGTGAGTCTTCTATGCTCGCGGAGTCCGTCCAGATTCGTGATGCTACTACTCTCCTCGCCACCATCCTCTTCAAGGTGCACCAGATACTCGACGGTCAACGCCTCTCTATCGAGCTGAAACCTGACCCTTTCGACGCTAACTCCGTGGCCATAACCAGTCAACATTGGAATTTTCGATCCACGCTTTTTAACTGTCTTGTATAAGCCCAAGATCATGGTACAGAGCTGCTGGCACACGGTGGACGTGGATCCGAGATTCCATACGGAGCGAAGGTCGTGTTGCCAGAAACACGATATGCGGAGGCGTGGAAGGACAGTCGAAAGGCGCCTCCTGATTGCATCGGATGGAGAGACGGGTACCGAAGAGGAGGGTTGGATGTACTGGATGCACCAAGTAAATACTAAAAAGGTGTGAGGCAAAGAAAGAGGCGCGTAGGAGGACCTACGTTCGACATGTGACCTGACGTAAGGCGGAGAAGGTCTGAGGTACGCAGGTTCATCAGCAGAGCGGGGTAGGGAAGTTGTGACGTCTATGATTGTCGAAGCATCTTGGTGTAGCCTAGAAATCGTGACTGCGTCCCTTGGACTGTTTAGGGTGATGAGCGGCGTGGGGAAATGAATGAGACAAAACGCGCACTTGGCTGGCCATCCTAGTGTAAACTGCGTCTTAGATATTCGCGTTCTATGGTCAAACATCTCAATGAGGTGCGCGGCCTCGACTGCAGGATCCCACTCCTGCCTAAGCTCGGGGGTCGTGATGACCGCCTTCCAGGCGTCAAGAAGCGCAGATTCATCTGTGGCAGGCACGTCAAGAATGACGCGGTAAACGTTTTCGCCAGACTTTGTTGTCTTGCGGTGGACGACGACGTCAGTCAGCTCAGGATTGGACGATACTCTCGACTTTCCCTTGGGTGGCGTTGGGGAGTCGGTGGCAAGAGAGACGTGTTTCCATTCACCAGAGCTGTATGAAGTGAGGAGCTGGCGAAAGTTGTTCTCTGCGGCGTCGAGCGCGTCGGACCAGGCTTGACGAAGTCTGTGTGGACCGTTAGGACCGTGCGTTATTGAATGAGGACGGGGATGTGCACCTCGTACCGTCAGACATGACACCGCGACTTGGGAAGGAGTAAACCACGTGTTCGGGAGACAAGCCTTCGGGATTCGGATCGATGATCCGAGCTCTTTGCAGTCATGACCGTCCTTCCCATCCGAACACATCCGACGCGGACAATGAGCCGCATCTTGAGCGTGCAGTCGCACGTTGCGTTTGGATATGTCGGCGGAAAGGCCGCGATATTCCCCCTCCAATGCATGGGCTTCGACGTCGATGTAAGTGTGCCATCTGCATCCAACACGCCGTAGTGATCGCCTCTAGGTCGTCAACACGGTCAACTTTTCAAACCATACCGGTCAGCGCATACGTGCAAATTCATTCCAGTGAAGTGACCTCGTTCACAGGCTATGACCGTTTCGGAGGTACCAAAACAAGTGCAGAAGAACTCGCCCGTATCTTTGATTGTATGCAGCACGCCGGCGTGCTTGTGCCCGACCGTCTTCTTACAGGCTATATCCCTAATGCAGAGTCGATGGGCTCAGTCCACGAGCTAGTAAAGAAACTCAGAGCGTCCAATCCAAATCTTGTATATCTCCTTGACCGTGAGTAGTCTTTTTTTTTGTTATTCCACGCTCAAATAAGCCTGAATCTTCAGCTGTACTTGGTGACTCGGGAAGGCTTTACGTGTCAGAAGATTGTATATCTGTATACCGCCAAATGCTCCCACTGGCAAACATCATCACCCCGAATTGGTTCGAGGTCGAGTATGTCCCTGGATTCCCAGTGCCGTCACACAACTGATTGTGTGTCAGACTGCTCACTGAAGAATCCCTCACGGATCTTGCTTCGCTGCGTGCTGCGCTGCGAAAGTTGCACAGCATATACCATGTTCCCAACGTAGTCGTTTCTTCCATCCCGCTGACCAGGCTTTGTGCTTCTATTCCATCTTACCTCCTTCCCCCGTCTCGTCCCAGTGACGAAAAATCGTACCTCATCTGCATAGCATCTTCTCTCAATGATCAAGGGCCTTTATCTGCCGTTTATGCGGGCTGTGTCGAGTTTATACCAGGCTATTTTACTGGGGTCGGGGATCTCTTTTCAGCGCTTCTCATTGGTCACTTCGATGCCACTCAAAGTAGTGCCTCCGCAACACCTGCAGAGTCGCCTTCGCTTCTCGCTCATGCAGCCTCTCATGCACTGTGTAGAACACATGCTGTTCTCACCCTCACACACGAGTCTGCGTCTGCGTTGGATCTTCCTCACTCGGATGACGAGCTAGATGCTCGAGAGCCTGGTCGAAAAAGTAGACGGATGAAAGGACGGGAGCTTAGAATTGTTCACGGACAGGATGTGTTTCGACGCAAAGAATGGGATGGCGTCAAGCGGATGACCGTGTGGGAGGGGTTCTGGGACGATTCGAATTGATACTAGTAAATTTAAACTTACTGCCACAGAAACACAAATAGAAATAGTTTTTTGGACAACTTGAGAGTCGTCAAACCCATCATTGGGATCAGTCTTGGTTCCTACCGCCGTAACTGAGTTGGATCACAAGTGCCAACGAAGTTTAGGCAGTGTCACCGCCAGTTCTAAGGCGACCGGGCGATCAAGAACGCAGCGCACTACTGCGTCTGCCTTCAGCTAGTAGCATATGGAGCCTGTGCGTGCCTTCACAATTCTAGTAGATGATATTAATTTTAGTGCAATGCAGTTGGTATGGTCACTGTTGTGCCACGTATATGAATAGTACTGTGAGTGATAAATTTGCACTATCATTGCCAATAGTCGACTCGAAGTGGCTACCGCTGCAGTCCTTCGATGGAAGTAAGTCCGTAGTTTCCTCCACTCCACACTTCTAGCCAATAATATGAAAGATAGACTGTGTCTGGGTAAGGGCATCATTCGTACCCTACCTCAGTATAATACCACATGCCTGACGGTGCCCACAGCGCAGACCTTGGACACGAGTCTCTACTTTGTTTGTTGTGGTGCGTATAAAAATGACTCACTGGGAATCTGGGAGACCTGTCGCGTGTCCTTAAAAGTTTCATAGGTCTGTTATCCTGGTCTTTGTCAAGTTTTGTAAGTCTACCGTGACTGGTTGTAAAACTTATTTGTCCATGTGTACTGAAATCATCCTGGAGAACCATTGGATTCGGTACGGTCAGAGGTACATATTCTTGAATGATTGCCCTGATCAAATGTACTATGCAGTTAATTGTGTCTTTTTCCCTGCTTCTGTAGTAGTCAGTTTTTCTGACTCTCTGAACTCTCTGATTTGACATTGCTAATGAACATGCTCCCACAGACGTATGACTCTAAAATGTATCCGCTGACTGTATTACCAGTGCTAACAACTGAATAGATGTAAGTGTATCAATTTGTTTTATCGTATGGTTGGACAGGCTCATTATTTTGAAGGCACGGTTCTTTTATAACTCAGTGGACATTGTTATTACACAGTGCTGCTGTTAGTTGTGAGCTGCTTCGTTTCCATTTTGTTACCCATGTTACTGAATTTAGTCACAGTGGTGATGGTTCTGCGTGTTTATGCCATGTGGAATCGACCCAAGATCATGCTCGGTGTCCTCCTTTGCCTATACGTGACGCAAACAATCGCCGCCTTCGTCTTTGGGGGTATGTCTGAGACTTCGTGCTGATATTAGTTAGTATTCCAACTAACTTTGAAGCAATCCTTTGACATGTACAAAGCAACGAACAAGTGGAGTCTAACCAGTATATGAAGCTATTCGTAAGGGAAGGTAACCTCTTTTTTCTTCTGTGCATCTCTTAACTTTTATCCCATCATTCCCATTCGTTTTCAGCTTTATTTTTGCCCATTCTATTGACTTGTACCCAGACTGACTGCTCGGACACATCACTCCTGATCAGGTGCTCATATCCAAATGACAATCGCTATTGGAACTATAACTTCTCCTTGCTTCGCACCCCGGCGCTTCGTAGATCTGTTCTGCGTGGCGCTATTGTTCGCAATGATGTCACGATTCATTCAACATACGAGAGTTGTATGCTGCGACCTCAATCGGCGGTGGCAAGGCCTGGATAGCGGGTTTGGTATATTGTCGCAATCCGTTGCTGATGAAAAAAGAACTGTGTCGGCGATTGTGGACGCGGACGCCACGCTTGCGCAACCAGCAGACCAATCATGGAGGGGCGCACAGGCGAGTCCGAGATGAATCCGTCTGGAGTGGTCGAGGATGGTGCCGAAGGATCTTCGTGGGAGGTTGGAATTGGGGTCGAGCGCCGAATGAGAAGACAGAAGTTTCTCCGAGAATTATTTGGTTATATTGGGGGACGTACTATGTTGGACTTGTAAGCGCTAGGCCTATTCGAGTTGAAAATGTCTAGGCGATTGTTTCTTCCGTCTATCAATGCCAGGTTCGATCGACCGATGTAGTAGGCATCGCAAGTACCTTCCAAATAGCAGGAGTGGTGCTAGCATACTTACCGCCATACCGTAGTAGCACAAAATAATGGTTTTGAGAAACAACCTGGTCTTGTAAAACGTGAACTAAGGAAAAAGTGACCGAGTTGTTCTCCAATAATATCTGATCCTCGGGGTTTTTAGTATGAATGACCCACATCGCCATTGTGAGTTATTTCAAATGCTCCGAGCGAACCATTTGAACTGCCAAACTGAATACCAATCCACCTTTTGAAAACCTTGTCGATCGAGGTGGTTTGCAACAAGAAATGTCCTGAGGTACTCGGTGGGGTGCGAACAGAAGGTTACACCCGTGTGCTCCACAAGGGTCTGTCCGAGATGACGCACCTGTATGTATTTATGGGTGCCGAACAGAGCTATTGGCAAACATATGGGAGAACCTATGCTAATTGTGAGGACTTGTGTTGGAGGTGCGCCCAGCGGTAGCGGACCCGGGTGCCTGTTGTCTTACATAATCCGTAGGTCTCAGACCGATCTCTCACTTACTTTTTCACCGTGTAGTAAGTAATCTCCGGCATGGCCCAAGCGCTCTTTGACGGGCATCCACTTCAAGACTATTTCCAAGGCAAGTTCTCCACACCAACGCAGTGTTCAACGCTGAACACGCATGTCTAGACTCGGGTGACGCCGCTCAGCCCATACCCGGAGGTATTCCAGAGCCCTATTTAACGGGCTCTCCGAACGTCTCCAAACACGCCGAAAGAATGGAGGAGCTGTGTCTCTTGGTTTTCGGTACCGTTCAGGTCAGTTCGTGTCGTTCGTCCCATCGTTGGGTGCTCATGCGACACAGTCGCTCTCGTCGTTCTTTTCCTCGGATCGTGCGTCTCTACGCACGAAAGCGTTTGCAGAGCGCTTTAAATATGGTGTCATTTCTTCTTCCTTATTGTCGCCCGCTACACCCGTCGCCGACGCTCACAGACGCACCCTGTCCCCACCGTTACCTGGACACTTGCACAGCCGAACACCGAGTGCGGCAGAAAGCGATACCCTCTCGCTGACCATGCCTCCAGAACCCGAAACCCCCATGTGGCCCATCACGCTTTCGTTTTCAGTCGTCATTGCCGCTTTTAGTGCTCGATTTTATATCCTTGCCGTCTTATTGCTTGCTGGCACGCTGTATTATATGCGTGTCCACAGAGTGGATGCACACTCTAAACCTGACGTTATGACGTCCGTGAGTCCTATTTTCCTCATTTCATGTATTGAATTTAAATTACCCAAGTCTTTGCTCGCCTTGCAACACTTGGTCTCTGCTGGTCATTTTTGGGACACTGTAATTAACGATACCTTTACCATATTAGAGAACGAGGAGCAAAGGTAGAGTGCTATACGTCTCGTCTCCACGCAAATTCACTCGTTTTTATAGTCCACTCACGCCATCTTCACCGCTCCGAGTTGCCCTCTCCACATCGCTTCTGACGACGCAAACCCAGTGCGATAATGTCCGGCAGCTCCTCTCCGCCATCACCTCGCCCACGGAACTCGCACAGCTCTCCGAGATGTATGCCCCACCATCGCCCATCAAACCCACGTTTACCCGCAGTAGCGATACCCATCGACCCCTCTCCCACCCAGGGCCGTCCCCACGCGGTGCCCCTATCACGATGGACCGCACGCTAAAGCGTTCGACATGGAATGGGTCGTACGCCTCGCTTGCCCTCGCAGGGCCACCTGCACGGCGCCGAGAGAAACGTAGATCCGATCTGAGCGTCCTGATAGGGACGACCACACCATGTCCAGCCCGGTCGCAGCACCTCCCAGACGTATTCGAGGAAGATGACGCGGCGGACGAGGACGCGTTTGGTCCCGCTGCGCTGGATTTGTACCGAACGCAGCTTAGTGGCGGCTTGCGCGCGCTTGCACTGTCGCCGCGCCATGCACCTCTGTCGCCCACGCACCTTCGTACGACCATGTCCCCGGCGTCCAAGTACACGCGTATGCAATCGGCGCGTCATCCAATGTCGCTCTCGTCTCTGCGACAGGCATTCCACAACGCACTCGCTTCGAAACGGTTCGCGTGTGCGCATCTGCTCGCGCTTAGATTCGAAGACGACGAAGACGAAGTGTATTGGGAGGACGTACGAGCGGTGATGGGGTTGTTGACGAGTACGCTCGTTGATGCGTCTGCGCGATTATCCGAGGTGTTGGATCGGGTCGAGGAGCGCGGCGAGCGCCTCGAGGAGGACGTCCCACTGACACCGCCACGACCCTTGTCACTGCCACGGTCAGCGCCGGAACAGCTCACGTCGTTTGCACCCACGCCATCTCACCTCGCTCGGTTTGCGGCACATGTCGGCGCCATCTCTTCAGCGCTCGATGATGCACGGGATCACCTCGCGCGGTGCGTTGCGTTGCTCAAGGACTCCCCTTCCCGTCCCTCTTCCCCATGCAGCGACGACGACGACGACGACGAGGCGGGCGACGACCGCGAACGCGAGCACCCAGCCCTCCGCGCGTACGAAAAACTCCGCCGCGAACTCGGGATCGCACTGCGAGAGTGTGAACGCGGACGTGTCCGGCTAGGCTGTATCGTCGTACCCGCCACGCCCTCGACCGACGAGGAACCCGTGTCCGTGTCGTCGCCACCCGTCGTGGTGCCCGTGTCACCACCGGCTGTCCCCATCGCGCGCTCGCCGCCGATGGAGGTGACGGTTGTCTCGCCCGACGTGGACGCAGACGTGGACGCGGAGGACCTCCTTCTCCTCTCGACATCGCCCCCGCCTGGAATCGAACAGCTCTACGAAGCCGACTCGGAGCCACGGCCAAGGCCCAACCCAAGCATGAGCAGAGCAGAGCGTATCCGACTCACGCGGGCCAAGCGGGAAGCGTCGCCTCCACCGCCGCCCCGATGGGGTCCGACGGGCGACGTCGTACAAGAGCTCAAGGATGTGATTTGGAAAGTGGGTCAACGACGACAGACGATGCAGCGATGATGGCTGACGACAAGTAATGACCATAACTTATACTCGCTTTATTCAAAATGTACATGGGGCAGACATACTGGGATTATGGTATCTAGTCATACATGCAAATGATCGAGCACAAAAAGACAGACAAACAGAAAAGGAGCGCCAACGTCTAGAAAAAACAGAAATACTGCACACAAGACAGCTTTTGTTGACCATACATAAATAAGAAACAACAAGAGGCTACTTCATCTCTAAATCATCGGGATTAAACCACTCGCGGAAATCTTGCTCAAAGTTGATGCCCGTCTCCTCAGGCCGGAACAATCCCTGTGGATCAAAGTCATCCAACGTGCTCGCCACCGACTGCATAAACTCTGTCGTGAGAAAGTTGGCAGGGACTTCAGGCAACGACGTTGTCGGTTGGGTAGCAGGGTTGATCGTCGGCGTGCCATTGACGACCGCAGACGGCGAGGGGGCAGTCATGCTCGAGCTCGTCGCACTGGGCGTCGGGGGTGCGGTATTGACTTGGCCGCCGCCCGAGTTGGGCGCCGAGGCTGGATTGGGTGGTTGTTGATTCCGCGGTGATCCTTCGGCACCATTCTGCACGGGCGGTTTCACGTCCTTGGGCTGGTCCTTTGAAGGACCACCGGCGGGGGAGGGTGGTGGCATCATCCCCATGGGCTTGTTTTGGCCCAGACGGTTGTTTTGTGGCCCAGGGAAGGGTTGCCCTGGCCCAGGGTTGAAAGGAGATTCGCCCGGGGTAGGCGTGCCTGCACCACCTCCTGGAAGATTCGCCATGGCAAGACCCTTTGTGACGGCATGTACACCTTGGTGGTACTGGAGTTGCTAAAGGAGACGGTGAGCACAGACAAGCCAAAGGACAGGGCTAGGACTGACCCCCATCATGTTGGGTGCTCGAGGACCGCCCATGGCAGGACTCATGGTGCTGCCTATTTGTGGACCCATGGGTATACCCATGGCAGGATTGGCCATTGCAGGAGGACCGTGCGAGGCAAAGGTATTCATGGGACCGCCAGGCATTGGACCTGGACGCATCATGGCGCCATTCATCATGTGTTGTGGTGGTTGCTGCTGTGGTTGGTGTGGGTATGGTGGTTGGTCCATGTTTACAGAAGAGCGACGGACGCGTTTTCTGTCTGGGGGGGAGCTTTCGCTATTGGGCAACTGGCCGTGCTGGAGCGATCCATCAGAATAACAAAGACGATAGGGGGAAAAGTAGAATACTTCTTCTCCAGGAGAAGTGCTATTGCGCTTCACGACGCGAGACTGAGGTGGCTGTTGTTGTTGTAGCTGCTGTGGCTGTTGCTGTTGCTGTTGCTGGGGTAATTGTGGTGGCTGTGGTTGGCCGGGCGGACGTTGAGCGGGGAGCTGCATGGCTTGGACAAGGTTGGAAGGGCCGGCAGGACCTTGTGAACCAGGTTTCCTGACGCCAGCGCCAGCACGCTGCCGAGCGAGGGTGACCATACGATTCTGGAACCTCACGTCAATACGGCAAAAGAGGAGATGAAACATAATGACCTTTTCATCAAACGTAAGAGACTGTAATTCCTTGTCGTGTACGCCCAATTCCTGCCTGATGCTGGTGAGAATGTTTGTAGGGAGACGGCTGAGTTCCGCGTTGAGGGTGCTCTCGGATGTGTTTACGGGAGTCTGACGACCGATGAGGGAGGGACTGCGTTGCATCATCTGACCGGGAGAACCTGGGCGGCTAGAGGGTCTTGCGAGCTGTGAAAAGGGGGGTGTCTGAGTTTGGGGCATGCTGGCATTCGGGGGAAGCATGCCACCGCGACCCATGTGGGGCATGTGGGGGGACGGGCCCATGCTCTGCGGGTTGGGCTGGTTTTGGCCAGGGTTCTGCGAGGCCATGGTGGGGGATTGGTATGGGTTGATACCGTTGGGGCCACGATGCTGGGGTGCACGCTGGCCGGGCAAGAGGGCGGTAAAGTTTTGAGGGGGCGGTTGGTTTGGACCTGTGGGGGCGGAACCAGGGAGGCCATTTGGCTGACCGATCGGAAATGGCATCTGGGCAGGATTACCTGGGACGAGGTGAGGGGACCGCGGATCTCGACAAGGGAGGGAAGCACCGTTCATCATACGGCCGACCTGGTGATTAAGCGGTCGCGAGCCCTGTCGAAGGCTGCTCTGTTGGAGTTGGTGCTAGGCGATGTTGGTAGGGTGAATAGACAAGTACGGGGACGGACCTGGGTGTATACCATGGCGTCCTCAGTGCCGGAGCCGTTGCTCTTTGCGGTAAAGAGGACCCAAAAGACGCTCCACCACCTGGAAAAGTGTGAGCACGGGGATGGGGAGAAAGAGGGCGACGGACTCGAACAAGAGACCCTGCTTGGCGTTGATTGGAGGTGCCGAGTCGGGGGGGATGTCGGCCTCTTGGAGGAGTTCGCGGGCGGTGTTGCGAAAGCCACGCTTGTTGCAGTAATCGTAGATGTAAATGTTGAACCTGGCAGAGTGTGAGCTGGGCAACGACGAGGTAGATATATGGCTGACATCCTGTCGCCCTCCCAGGAGGGGTCGGCGGCGGGCTGAGCGTCGGGCGGGGGGGCAGACATGGTCCGAGCGCAACAAGGAATACAAACTCAGCAGGCCGATTTGGGCTGACGTCAACACCACACGCACAACACGCTATCAACGCTACTACGACAACAGGTGCACGACCAACTCGTATACGGAAAACGTCGCCACATTAACCGGGACAGACCTGGACATGTGTCAGGGCGGTGGTGATGGATGTGCAGCGACATACCGAATCAGTGTCGGGGAGAGTCCTCGAAAAAAGACCCGAATGCCCTCTGTGCGGTACGAGTGGACGATGGTGGTGGTGATGGTTCGATACGGGCCATGGTCGCTGCTCTGGATGCGCGTCTTGACGAGGTCCATCGGGAACGTGGCGAACCAGCCCGCGATGCCTGCGAGACCGCCAGCGAGAAAGAGCGTTGACCAGGATGGATTAAAGTACCTGCACGTTGCCTCGTACTGCGTCATCGTCGTTGGGCATCGCGATCAACGACGCACAACGCTCACCGTGAGAAAATAAGTACCGTACCCGGTGTCGCGGAGAGCGGTCGCAGCCAGACCACGGTAGAGACCGCGAACGCCGTGTTGTCTGAATATCGACAGCGCGACGCTGGCAGCCGACGCGTTCTTGGAGAGCTCGTTCTGCTGTCGTATCTTGACCAGCTCGGTCGGACTCGCGATCAGTCTGCGGAGAGGTGTCATCTCACGACACACGGAACGACAATGTCTTACGAGGTCACCACACCGCAGCCAGTGCCCGCGACAGCGACCTGGGTCAGCGATGGCACCGACGTCGGGTCGTCGAGCTGGGCACGCATGAAGAACTTGTACGACGAAAAGACGAGTCCGTTCATGAACGCGCACGTCGCCTGCCAGAGTGAGACGGTGCACACGATGTGGCGCAACACGTACGAGCGGTGACACGATGCCCTTGTAGAGCCCTGTGAAGCGTTCCTCGCGCACGATGGTCGCAAAGGCATCCAAGGTAGACTTGTACTTTGAATAAATGGCCGGATTCTGGAACCGTGTCTTGACTGCGTCACATCGTCAGCATGTGTCGATTCTCGCGGCCCGACTTGCCTGTGTCGAACGGGTGCGCGACGAGCAACCCAACCACGCCTTGTCGTCGTCAGACGCGCTCAGTGACCACGACGTCGACGTACCTGCCGCAGTTCCAGCAACAAAGTCGACTGGGTCGTGTTGTGAGCCACGTCGAGTGCTGTCAAAGGAGAGACTTGCCTGCTTCCATAAGTCAAGTTCAACCTAAATTGCCGAGATGGCCCACATCGCGACCCCCGACTTTCTCGCTCGTCTCGCCCAGCTGTCACCGTCAAACTGGTACGCCGTCGCCGCCATCACGTTCACCGCCTCAAACTGTCCCGACGCCGTCCCGCTCGTCCTCAATCATGTCCTCGAACACATCCAAGGACCCGATCGACTCGCTGCAGCGCGCAACATTCGCGACGCCGTCTTCAAGTCGGGCATGATCTGCGGAATCCCCAGAGTACGTCCGATCATACCATCCAGACGTGTTCTCAACACCATCCAGGTCATCAACGCTCTCGTTGAGCTCCACGACGCCACACCGTCCGAACTGCGCGACACTGAAATGCTACGGTAGGTCTCGTCTCGTCGTTCATCATTGATCCAACTCGAGCCATGACAGAAATCCAGATCCGACCATTCAAGAGCTCGCCATCGCCGGACGGGACTACTTTAACCAGACCTATGGCGATACTGCTCCGTCTACCGAGGCCCTCCTCACCGCCATCTACCCCGATCTCGGTCCGTCTCTCTCCTCTGATCCGCATACAGCACTCAATCCCTGCAGGCTATTTTACCGTCAACTTTGGTTACGGGTACAGCTACGCCTTTATGGGCGCGACATCCCCCATGGAGACCTCTTTTGCCATGATCGCCGCCCTCATCGCCATCGATTCGCCCCGCCAGATCACCTGGCACTTGCAGGGCGCGCTCAGAAACGGCGCGACACGGGACGAGGTCATGGCTGTCCGTGAGATTGCGATGCGAATTTCAGAGGCAGCGGGCGTCGTGTGGAAACATCCCATTCCTACTCTGTAGATCACGTGCACAGTCCTTGTCCTAAACATCCATGTCGTTACAAGTCAACTTGTCCAGCAGAGACATTTACGACGCCTACCAAAACGTCGTCGCTGGCAGAGGCATCGACTGGGCCGTATTCACCTACGACAAGGGCACAAACGATCTCAAGGTTCAGTCCACCGGCGACGGTGGTCTTGAAGAACTCCAGGAAGAGTTTTCAGATGGGAGGTCAGTCGTATCTTTTATTGACTACACCGAGACACTGACCACTGTCAGGATACAATATGCCTTTGCCAAAGTGATCGATCCAAACGTGCGTTGCTGATCACCACACCGCGACACGTAGCTGATCGATCCCAAGAGCAAACTATCCAAGTTTGTTCAAATCAACTGGTGCGGCGATGGCGTACCCGAGGTCAAAAAGGGTCTCTTTCACACCCACTCGGGCACAGTCGCAAATTTTCTTCGTGGCACCCACGTCGTCATCAGCGCTCGAAACGAGGTGCGTCTCAATCCCAATCTTTTTCCGTGTACTGATCGCCATTCAGTCTGATGTCACACCCTCGCTCATCATGAAGCGCGTCGAAGCCGCATCGGGCGCAAAATACGCTGCGCACAATGAAAAGCCGCGCGCATCTGAGCCCATTGCCCCAGTTGGCACTAGGTACACCCCGATCGGTAAACCCGATATTGCTGCGATGCGTCGGGTGCCACCGGGACCGTCCGTTTCCACAAGACCCGTGTTTGGGGCGCCTGTTCCGGCACCGGTAAAGACGGCGCCCCCGAGATATGCCCCTGATGATGATTGGGCCGCACCTCATCGGCCCCCGCCACCACCTGCAGCTTCTCGACCCCCTCCACCGCCCAGCGCACCCCGTCCAACACCGACATCGGTAAGCATTGGTTCCTAGAATCGTGCTTCAGTTCGTTTATTTGGTTGAAAGTCGTATACCCCAACCGCACGTGCCGTTCCATCACCTCCTGCGCCTGTCGCGTCGTCAAACATCCCCACAAAGCCGATGGAGGAAGATCGTATCGCACCAGTCGTGAGTCGTATGAAAGCGTTCACGATCAATCTGACTCTTGTTAGGGAACTGCGTATACACCGATCAAACTGACACCAGGCAAATTAAGGAATCCATTTTCACAGTTCGAAGCACAAGCACAGCCTCCTTCCCGTTCGAGCGCTGGTGCTGCCCCCAAGAAACTCACCTGGAGCGAGAAACAAGCACTCGCTAAAAAGCAGGCCGAAGAAGAAGAACAGCGAAGCAAGGCTGCTTCATGGCAGGCACCAGTCTCAACGGGCACTACGTCCCCGGGTCGTTTCGGTGCCCGCGTGGGCGCTGCCGCGGTCGGAGGTGCAGTGGTTGGAGGTGCTACTGCTCGGTGGGCTAATCGGGCTGCCGAACCTGAGCCTGAAGTTCCCGTGCCACCAGTGAGTACTTTTTTGGATGTTGCCTTAGTGAGGCTGATGGTTTGATAGCCACCGCCGGCGCCGCCGTTGAGTTCGAGACCACGGCCACCAGCGCGTGTTCCTGAGCCAGAGCCAGAGCCAGAGTACGAGGCGGAGGAAGAAGAAGCTGCCCCGCCGCCGCCACCCCCGCCGCCAGCTCCAATTGCACCTGCAAGGTATGAAGAGGAAGAGGAAGAAGAGGCTCCGGTAGGGCATTATGTATGGAGTTTAGCATTGCACTCATTCATTTTTGTTAGCCACCGCCTCCCCCGCCGCCCCCGCCGCCACCTCCAGTTCCTGCAAGCTATGAAGAGGAAGCAGAGGCTCCGGTAGGATATCATATCGCGAGATGTATGTACGAGCTCATCTCATCTTATTAGCCTCCACCCCCGCCGCCACCACCGCCACCGCCAGTCTCGCAGTTCGCATCTCTCAGCGTAGCGCCAGAACCAGAGCCCGACCAAGTTCCGGTGCCTGTTCAGCAGGCTGGTACAGGCATTTGCGCCGTTGTCCTATACGACTACGAGGTACGCATCTCTTCCAACGTGTGGCTACTAAGATCGATTCCTCGTTCAGGCGGGAGAAGACAACGAGATGAACCTTGTCGAAGGCGAGTTTATCGAGCAAATTGAAGAGGTCGTCGAAGGTTGGTGGAGCGGTGTCGGGCAGGGCGGTGCCAAGACGGGATTATTCCCTGGTACGTACTTTTGTTTGATGCTTCGTCGGCTGATGGAAAGAGCGGCGTAGCAAACTATGTGGAATTGGTCGAGACGTCACAAGAGCAAGTTCAAGAGGAAGAGGCTCCGCCGCCTCCTCCGCCTCCCCCACCGCCACCACCACCCGCGCCGTCTGCGCCTGTTGCGGTAAGCATCGACATGTGCACATATTCGTTATTTTGACCGATTGTTGTCGTAGCAGCCCCCGCCCCCTCCAGCAGAACCTCAAGATCAAGGCACCGTTGCCGTCGCTCTCTATGAGTAAGCCTTCACGCCCCGGTTATTCCCAAGGGTATTTACACCACATAGATACGTCGCTGCCGAAGATAATGAAATCTCGTTTGGCGAGGGGGAACCGGTGGTTGAGATTGAAGAGGTTGGAGAGGGATGGTGGCAAGGGAAGAATGCGAGGGGTGAGGTGGGCATGTTCCCAGGTGCGTGTCTGTTTTCTTTTGTGGATTGCGTTTTGCTGACGGTTGTATAGCGAATTATGTAGAGATTATTGAGTAAGAAGAGACGACTGTGGGTAAGATCGTATAGAGGTTTTGTTGGCGTGTGTACTTGTTCTTTTGATTCAAAATTTGGTTATTCGAAAGAGTATTGGCTTGAGCTTTGCGAATGGGATCACGCTAGAAGAGTCGGCCAATCATTTGAAACCACAAACCATGATCAACGTGCCCTGGTATGTACAGATGAACGTGCTTAGCTGCTGAAACAATCGCCAAGGTCAAGACGATCGTCGACGATGTTCGCAAGAGGGGCGATATTACTTTGATTGAACAGGCAACTGAGGCGACAGACTGGCACTAACAGACGGAACTCAAAGGCCCAAGGAAGGCGGCGATCGACTCGAAACAAGCATAACGTGAGCGGCGTATAGTTGGACTATTCGCTGGGTCATCTGCAAAGTAGGATATCACGTTAACATTTGACGACATTTTCGTAGCACATTTGAGTGCTGTGATTGGAGGACAGGTGAGCAAAAATGGGAATTAAGGGTCCTTTTCGTAATACCGTAAAGTATACGTGGGCTTTTGCCAGGATCATGATGCATCCTCGTTTAGCGCATTTCAGTTTGTCGATGGTATAGTGTTGTTGCAGGGTGAGGTGACCTCGGGCTGTTCAAGGTGAGGTGTACCAAATATGGTTACCATCGAGGTCGACATCGCCTTGTGTCACAAATTTATTTTTACCATGATAATGTGGGTGGCTTACGACCCCTTACGACTGCCTCATAAGGCATGCTAACCTTGATATGGGCATTACAAAGCTCATTATAAGTTCATTATTATGGTATTCCAATGGAAAAAATTACTTGATTACTCCAATTTGCCATCTGTAGGTATTACAATGGGATACGATCTATTTATAATGTATGGTAAGTCCTTGGGATCTTGGCAAAAAAGTTCCGACAATTGGCCTCGCTTTTTCTACCTCAGGTTACCTATAACGAAACTGAGGGTAGCTATCTCGTGTGTGAATTGATGATGACAAGACTCAAATGCTGGACCGCAATGCTACCTGATTACATGCACTAGTTCAGACATGCTCTGTGCCTTGGAGTTGTGAGCATGTCTTCACGTCCAGAAAGGATACAGACACCGGTTGTCGAAGCAAGCTTTCACCCGAAAACCTGGAAATTATATTTCAGATGCTGAAATTTCGCTTCTGGCAGGAACGGTTGTCATTCGAAAATGAATGGAGTGAGAGTGAAGACAGGATGCTGCCTACAGAAAAATGTCAATGACATCGAGTGTGAATATCATTTCTCCCGCAGCATTGTAACACTAGTACATGATTATTTCTATTTATACTACACAATCTTGACTCATCACTTTTCTATGCGGTGTGAAAGGGTGAGCTCACCTCCCTCACCCGCATCATCTTACATTTGCAGTGCATTGAGTAAAGTTACAGTCTCCGCCGATACCTCGTGTGAAACAATATACAATATTGATGCAAGTGGATGTTTCGTTCAGAGCGCTTCTTATAGGTCTAGGTCAAATTACTACGCCACCGCCTGGCTAACATCCGAGTGTGCATTAATGGACCGTCGATCGGCGAACCCAGTACTCGGGGTGATATTACTTGCAGCGAAGAATATAAATTTCAAGTGGTACTTGGCTCCTACTGGCAGTGCAAGTTTGATGGGAGTTCCGAGCAACTTCCTCCGTCCAATATTGAATACACCGGGCAGAAAATAAAAGGGTGTGGGTACTTCCGACACCGACACCGACACCGACACCGACACCAAATTCCCGACAAGTTACTAGTAGTATCTCATCATTCTTCGAGTTGTCCTTACCCATTGCTCTGCTTCATCAGGCTAACCATACGATGACCTCCAATCCACAACTCGAATATGCTTTGGAGTTCCTTGAGGTAGATATGAGTGTAGCAAGTGCGTACCTTCATAATTCTAGTCCCCAACATTAATATTCTAGTGCAATGTAGCTATGATGGTCACTGCCGTGGTATATGATTACTGTGAGTGAATCAGAGTGATTCATAGTAATCACATTTTCGACTCGATTTGACTACGGTACCACCACTGTAGTCCTTGCCTTTTCGAAGGAGGTAAGCAGTTTCATGCCATACTACTTTTAGATATTAATCTGTAAACTTGAAGGTAGACTATGTTTGGGTAAGGCTCTCAATCAGCGCTGGGACCCATCTCCCGAGGACTACATTTCTGACACTGGCACAGTGCAGACCCTGGACACGAGTCACTACTATGTTTGTGGTGGTGCATGTATTGAATATATGATCCAGGAAGCTGGAAAGTCTTGATGTTGTCTCTTCGGAAACTAACTATTTCATAGGCTCGTTACGTTGGCTTTTGTTACACATCATAAGTCTACTGTTGTGGTTGTAAAATATGTGTAATGTTGAAATTCTGAAGATCCCATGGACTCCGTACGATCAACCATCCACATTCTTGAACGATTGCGCTGATTGAGTATACTTGTAGTTAATAGTGTCTTTTTCCCTACTTCCGTGGTAGTCAGTTTTCTGTCCTTGAGCTGATTTTTCACTACTGATGAATATGGTCCGGTAGACGTATGGATATAGAATCACACTAGCGAAATGTTGCGGCGTTGCTGACGATTGAACAGATGTAAATGTATCAATCTATTTCATCATATTATCGGATTCAACTTATTATTCCAAAGGTACGGTTCTTTTCCTCGCAACCGAATGGACATTAGTATTGTTCAATGCTGCTGCTGGCTGTGAGTTGCCTCCTTTCCGATACATGGTTTCTTGCTGCTAATTCCAGTCACAGTGATGATGGTTCTATGTGTTTATGAATGTGGAATCGGTCCAAGGCCATGCCCGGTGTCCTCCTTTGTCTATACGTGACACAAATAATCACCGCTTTCGTCTTTGGGGTTATTTTCGACAATCCTAATACCTATTTATCTGGTATGTCTGAGAATTCAACAAAGATGTCATATCTTGAATAGATGGACCTAATCTCCATACCCGATTCCCCAGTGACAATTACACTTGACGCGATGACATGCACTATAGAATATCAAAACATGCCGGGACCTTTGTGGTCATACCAGACGTTCAATTTTACCTTTGGTTCTACGCTGTTGACATTAGTTCTTATCCCGATGCTGAAGCAATCCTGGGACATGTACAAGGCAACAAAGAAGTGGGGCTTAACCGGTACATGCAGCTAATTGTGAAGGAAGGAGTCCTCTATTTTCTTGTGTGCGTCTCTTCGAATTTCTTTCATCATTCTCGTTCATCTTCGCTGTCGCCTGTTGGCTTCGTGCTCACCATTCTGTTGACACTTATTCTCACTCCTGATTAGGCGCACAGTTCATGATATCATCATTATATTTCTAAATGACTTGATCTCAATGCCCCTGGAATTCGCTGAAGTGTTCTGCATGGGACTCTTGTCAACAATGACACCACGATTCATTATCGGCATTCGGTAGTTGTATGACCGTGACGTCGATCGGCGGCAGCAGGGCTTGGACAGCGGTTTTGGCATTTTGTCGCAATTCGCCGTAAATGAACACGACTGTATCGGCGATTGCCTTCGCAGATCCCGCAGAGGACCACATCGTGGAGAGGCACACAGGGGAACTCGGAGATCATGTCAGTGTCTGAAGTCAAGGTGCCATCAGTCGGTCTGAAGAGTTTTGTTGGGATTTGAAATTAGGCTTGAGTGCATGTCATGCACATACTAGTACACAAGTTACAAACATTACGTTTGGTCGAAAAGGTGCAAGCGATCGTTTCTTCTGCAGATCTGTCCGTCGATAGGCCAGATTTGCTCGGATCCGGACATTTGTATTGTCGCATGCTAATGAACACAAAGTAACTTTGAAGTAACTGTGTATCAGCGATTGCCTTCGCGGAGGAGTCACGTTTGGGACAATCAACTTGGAATCGTGGAGGGGCACACAGAGCGCTCGGAGATGAATCAGTCTGAAGCAGTCGAGGACAGTGCACATCGGGTCGGAGACTCTGAGTGATGCCAGTGGAATTTTGTTGGGGTGGAAATTGGACTTAAGTGAACGCCATGTCATGCACATACGGCGTACTATTTTGAAGTTACAATCACTATGCCAGTTCTGTTTGAACTCCAAAAGGGTCCAAACGATTGTTTCTTCTATCCGCCGCTCCGGTCAGGTAACTCAGTTTCGATCGACCGGCAGCTACTAGTAGTAGTACATGCGACTTTATCTTGCGACTTGCGAGTACCTTTCGAAATTATTCAAATACCAGCGACTCGACTCGAGCATCTGACCGATCCCAACTCTATTGAACCGTCTAGCACAAATAGTAGTTTTTTGGAAGCAAAGGCGATAGCAACTCGGATACTTATAGGATCAGAAAAGTCGCCAAGCTGTGTAGAATATATTCCGCATCGTCGAATAACAGGTTGTTCTGAACCCGGGCCTATGAATAGCTCAGTGTATGATCCGAACTGTTGATCATGGGGAAGGGTTGGTGGAACCATGTGGGTGCGCCAGACTTGACTCAGAAGTACTTATAAGCGAGGTCCGCTCAAATTACATCGCTGCCTCGCTAACATGAAACGTCTGTGGCACCATGATTGATGGGCCGCCGATCGGCAAACTCAGGCCCTTCTCTGGATATACTTAGGTTCGAGCGAAATATGCAAATTTGTCTTGACATGTCAGACAAAGTTTGATGCCGCAGACATTGGCACTCCGCCAGCTTGAGGTGGAGATGATCATGGCATTCTCTGAGTCGTCTTTTCATTCTTAACCAATTGTTCTCTCTCTCCTCAGGCTAGCTATACGATGTCCTCCAATACACAAGTCGAATATATTCTGAAGTACGATCAGCAAGATATGTATGTAGCAAGTGCGTATCTTCATGATTCTAATCCCCGGTATTAATATGCAATGTAGCTGTAATGGTCACGGTTGTGGTATATGATTACTGTGAGTGAATCAGAGTGATTCATAGTAATCGCATGTTTGACTCGATTTGACTACGGTACCATCGCTTGTAGTCCTTAACTTTTCGAGGGAGGTAAGTAGTTTCCGGCCATATTACTTCTAGATGTTAAAGCATCTGTATACTTGAAGGTAGACTATGTTTGGGTAAGGCTATCAATCAGTGCTGGCACCCAACTTTCGACTGCATTTCTGACATTGACACAGTGCAAACCCTGGACACGAATCACTATAATATTTGTTGTGGTGTGTATACCGAATATATGATCCAGGAATCTGGAAAGCCTCGATGTTTCCTCGGAGATTAACTGGTTCATAGGCTCGTTACGTTGGCATTTGGCATTCATTGTAAGTCTATTGTTGTGGTTGTAAAGATGGATGTAACATTGAAATTCTGAAGATCCCATGGACTCCGTACGACGAAAGGCCCACATTATTGAACAATTGTGCTGATTAAGTATACTTGCAGTTAATAGTGTCTTTTTCCCTACTTCTGCGGAAGTCAGTCTTCTATCCTTGAGCTGATTTTGCACTGCTGATAAACATGCTCTGGTAGACGTATGAATATAAATCATACTAATAAAATGTTGCGGCGTTGCTAATAATTGTATAGATGTAAGTGTATCGATCTATTTCATCATATTATCAGATTCAGATAGACTCATTTTTCTAAAGGTACGGCTATTTTCCTCATAGATGAATGGACATTTTTATTATTTGATGCTGCTATTGAGTGTGAGTTACTCTTTTCCAAATACATGGTCTCTTGTTGTTAATTCCAGTCGCAGTCATGTTGCTTCTGCGTGTTTATGCGATGTGGAATCGATCCAGGATCATGCTCGGTGTCCTCCTTTCTCTATACGTGTCGCATACAATCGTCGCCTTCATTTTTGCGGGTGTTTTCGAAAATCCTGACACCCATATGACCTTCTCTGGTATGTCTGAGAATTCATTGGAGATGTCAAATCTGCAACAGATCGACCTAATCTTCTCTTACCCCTCTGCCCAGTCACCTTCATCCATAACACGCCATTATGCAACGAGTCATACTATAACCTGCCGCGATCTTTCTGGACATACCACCTCTTTGGTTTTATCTTTGGTGCTACATTGTTGATACTAGCTATCATCCCAATACTGAAGCAATCCTGGGATATGTACAAGGTGACGAAGAGGTGGCAGCCCAACAAGTACATGAAGCTACTTGTGAGGGAAGGGGTGCTCTATTTTCTTGTGTGCGTCTCTTCGAATTTCTTTCATCGTTCTCGTTCGTCTTCGCTGTCGTTTGTCACCTTTGTGCTCACCATTCCGTTGACCCGAATATATTCTCACTCCTCATTAGGCGCACAGTTCGTGATGTCATCGATTTATTTCAATATGACCCTGCTCTCTCGCTTTCAATACCCCTGGAAATCACAGAATCGTCGTGCATGGAACTCTTGTTAATCATGGCACCACGATTCATTATCGGCATTCGGGAATTCTATGACCGCGACCTGGATCGGCGGCGGCAGGGCTTGGACAGCGGATTTGGTGTCTTGTCGCAATCCGCGATTAATGAAGATCAGGCCGTATCAGTGATTGCCTTCGCAGACACGGATGTCACGTTTGCGCAATCAGAGGACCAGATCACCACTGGGGATTTGGATGTCATAATAATGTCTGATGTGGTCAGTGGTCACGATGCGCATCGGGTCTGAGTGAAGGAATTTCATTGGGATTTGAATTGGGCTTGAGCGTCATGTCATATATATATACTATTCTGATTTTACAAATGCCACGCTACCCATACTAGACTAGTACAGTTCTGTCAAAAAAGTTCAAATCATCGTTTCTTTTCTCCACAGATGGAACACCTACGCAGTGGTATCTTACGAATAACGTTAGATTCGATTAATTGTTAGACACTGATTCCTATCTAGATTCTAACCCAATGATCTGATTTGCGGCGTCGGATACTATTCGCTGTGCCATCATCAATGACTGGCTGCACCCAGTCGGACAAAGCTGATAATCGATCATTTCACTACTACATATTTGGAATTCGACGCCGTACAGTGCTCACGGGGTGCTTGTGAGTTTCCAGATCTGGTTTTTGGTTTACCAGCTAATTTGTCCTCCGGACAGTGCTCCCAACAGAACTATCCAAGCAACGAACCTCGCTCTATGTCTTCGACGAATTCCCGCAGGCTTTTGTATTGCGGTACATACAGCGATCTCAAATGGAGAATCGAAAACAAGCCTGTCATAGTGAACAACGATGTCTTCGAATGGAACAGACTGATTGTATTGTGAGATTCCTGCTCTTACCTGAAAACCTGCAAATATTTCATATTCTGAAATTTCGCTTCCGGCAGGAACGGTTGTCATTCGAAAATGAATGGTGTGAGAGTGAAGACAGGATGCTGTCTGCAGAAAAAGACATCGAGTGTGAATATCATTCCTCCCGTTACTCCAGCACTTGTAGCACAAGTACACGATTATTTCTATCTACACACAATCTCGACTCATCGCTTATCTATGCGGTGTAAACGATCGCAACACTAACCGTCTAGCACAAAGAGTAGTACTATAGTTTTTTTTGGAAGCAAAGGCGATAGCAACTCGGATACTAGTAGGATCAGAAAAGTCGCGAACTGTTTAAATTATATTCCGCATCGTTAAATGACAGGTCGTTCTGAATCTATGAATGGCTCAGCCTATGATATAAACTATTGGTCATGGGGAAGGGTTGGTAGTGCCATGTGGGTGCGCCAGATGACTCGGAAGTACTATAAGCAAGGTGCGAGGTTCGCTCGAGAACCTCGAATTACATCGCCGCCTTGAAACGTCTGTGGCACCATGATTGATGGGCCGATCGGCAAGCTCAGCGCCCTTCTCTGGATATAGTATTTAAATGAAGAACTTAAATTTGTCTTGACATCTTGGTGAAAGTTTGATGGCAGCCCGCCAGTGGAGATGAGGGGGGATTCTCCGACTCCGAGTCGTCTTTTCATTCTCAACCCGTTGTTCTCTCTCTCCAGGCTAGCTATACGATGTCCCCCAATCCACAAATCGAACAAGTTGTGGAGTACCTTGAGATAGATATGTGTACAGCAAGTGCGTATCTTCATAATTCTAGTCCCCGGTATTAATATTCCAGCGCAATTTAGCTATGATGGTCACTGCTGTGGTATATGATTATTGTGAGTAATGCATTTTCGACTCGATTTGACTACGGTACCATTGCTTGTAGTCCTTGCCTTTTCGAGGGAGGTAAGTAGTTTCCGGCCATACTACTTCTAGATGTTAAAGCATCTGTATACTTGGAGGTAGACTATGTTTGGGTAAGGCTATCAATCAGCGCTAGCACCCGACTCCCGAGCACTACATTTCTGACACTGGCACAGTGCAAACCCTGGACACGAATCACTGCTTTGTTCGTTGTGGTGCGTGTACCGAATATATCGTCCAGGAATCTGGAAAGCCTCGGTGTTTCCTCGGAGACTAACTGGTTCACAGGTTCGTTACCTTGGCATTTGGTTCACATTGTAAGTCTACTGTTGTGGTTGTAAAGATGGATGTAACATTGAAAATTCTGAAGATCTACCGGACTCCGTACGACCAAAGGCCCACATTCTTGAACGATTGCGCTGATTAAGTGTATTTGCAGTTAATAGTGTCTTTTTCCCTACTTCTGCGGAAGTCAGTCTTCTATTCTCGAGCTATCTTTGCACTGCTGACGAATACGCTCCGGTAGACGTATGAATATAAATCATGCTAGCGAGATGCTGCGGCGTTGCTAATAATTGTATAGATGTAAGTGCATCGATCTATTTCATCATATTATTAGATTCAGATGGACTCATTGTTCCAAAGGTGCGGTTCTTTACCTTATAGACGAATGGGCATTTTTATTGTTTGATGATGCTATTGAGTGTGAGTTGCCTCCTTCCTAATACATGGTTTCTTGCTGTTAATTCCAGTCACAGTGA
>JBBPLF010000120.1:49746-63351 GCA_038089615.1 Aureoboletus auriporus
CGATCCACGATCATGCTCGGTATCCTCCTTTCTCTATACGTGTCGCATACAATCGTCGCCTTCATCTTTGCGGGTGTTTTCGACAATCCTGGCACCCACATGACCTTCTCTGGTATGTCTGAGAATTCATTGAAGATGTCAAATCTTGAACAGATCGACCTAATCCTCTCCTGCCCCTTTCCCCAGTCACCTTCTTCCATAATATGCCATTGTGCAACCAGTCATACTATAACCTGCCGCGCTCTTTCTGGACATACCATCTCTTTGGTTTTATCTTTGGTGCTACATTGTTGATACTAGCTATCATCCCAATACTGAAACAATCCTGGGACATGTACAAGGCGACAAAGAGGTGGCAGCCTAACCAGTACATGAAGCTAATTGTGAGGGAAGGGGTGCTCTATTTTATTGTGTGCGTCTCTTTGAATTTCTTTCATCGTTCTCGTTTATCCTCACCGTCGCCTGTCGTTTTCCATTCTATTGGCCCGAACATATTCTCACTCCTCATTAGGCGCACAGTTCGTGATGTCATCGATTTATTTCAATATGACCCTGCTCTCTCGCTCTCAATACCCCTGGAAATCGCTCAAACATTGTGCGCGGGACTCTTGGTAATCATGGCACCGCGATTTATTATCGGTATTCGGGAGTTGTATGACCGTGACCTTGATCGGCGGCAGCAGGGCTTGGACAGCGGGTTCGGTGTCTTGTCACAGCCTGCCATCAATGAACATCGGGCTGTATCGGCGGTTGCCTTCGCAGACACGGATGTCACCGTTGTCACGCTTGCGTAACCACTGGCAGAGGACCAAATTATTACTGGGGACTCGAATGCCATGATGATGTCTGAAGTGGTCACGGTGCGCATCGGGTCCGAGTGAAGGAGTTTTGTTGGGATTTGAATTGGGCTCGATCGTCATGTCATGTATATACACACTATTCATGCTGCGCGGTTACCCATACAGTTCGGTCGAAAAGGTTCAAACCTTTGTTTCTTTTCTCCGCAGATAGACCAACCACCCACGTGGTATTTTACGAACAACGTTAGATTCGATTAGTTTTTTGGACACTGATTCCTATCTAGACCCTAACCCAATGATCTGATTTGCGGCGTCGGACACTATTCAATGTGCCATCATCAATGACTGGCCGCACCTGGTCAGACAAAATTGATAATCGATCATTTTACTACTACATATTTGGAATTCGACGCCGTACAGTGCTCACGGGGTGCTCGTGAGTTTCCAGATCTGGTTTTTGGTTTGCCAGCTAATTTGTCCTCCGGACAGCGCTCCCAACAGAACTATCCAGGCAACGAACCTCGCTCTATGTCTTAGACGAATTCCTGCAGACTTTTGTGTTGCAGTACATACAGCGATCTCAAATGGAGAACCGAAAACAAGCCTGTCATGGTGAATAACGATGTCTCCGAATGGAACGGACTGATTGTATTGTGAGATTCCTGCTTCCACACCGGCGAGTGCTCACGGAGTTTGCAGACCATTTGATTACTGGATCCGTGCATCCTTTGAATTTCAGCCGGTATTGGGTAATGGGGAGCAGTTGCAAAGGTTAACGACCATCGTGAATAAGCTACCAGGTTGGAATAGAAAATACATTCGTGAGTAGGTTGAATTTTCGTGTACGGGCCGGAAGCTTAAGTTATGATAGCATTTATGCCCTTCCCAAAGGACGGGGAAGTCGTATCCCCTTCTTCCTCCCTTTTAGTGACTGTCAGGCGGTAAAGTACGACAACAATAACTCCTCAGCGGTGAGGAACATTGAACCTTTCAGTCTACGCGGATGATTTGTTCCACAGTTTCTTCGTCGATTGATGAACGAATATCCGGTCAGCCCCCGAATCTGGAAGTCAGCTGGAGAATATGACAGATCAGGGTCATAGCGCTCACCCGCGTTACAGAAAACGTGGAAACGGAAGCGATCTCGAGCGGGTCACCAAACGCTTTGAGCATGCCCTCGGTATTTGTCCACCGAACCATCCCTGTCGTGAGGCTGTCCAATCAAATTTGGCAAGGACAAAATGAATTTGCTGTCGTGTCTGCAATGATGGTGTCTCTCTCGATATTGCACTCTCGTTGTATGGCAATGTGCTGGATGCACATCTTGTGGGTCACCCAGATCGACGCTACACGTTGATCCACCCAGCTTTAGTGCATTTTGCGCGATTCGGAAAAAGGTGGGATGACATCGACGCAACACACCCTGGAGCACTATTATGCGAAGCGATGTCTCTGGGCTCTTCAGAAAGTCATGAACACCTTGAAGCAGGGCGCCCTGGATAGATGTGGCACAGAACCCATATGATTTCAGCATACACGTTGGCGGGCTTTAGACTGAACTTTAACCTTGGTCTAAAGTCCGCCAACAGCGTTGTGACAGTTGTCGTTCCGCTTCAACTAATACAGAGAATGTAGCCGACCTGCAACAAGCAATCTCAGTTTTGGAAGCAACTATCAAGTCTCTATCAGGGAATCTTGGTCATGCGTTACTGCTTCGTTTCGAACGCATTGCAGAGTTAAGTAGCATGGAGGAAACGATTTCGAGGTTTCAAGCCACTCTCGACCTTATTCCTCATGCACACCCTGGCAAGCTCATCGCCGTTGGCCTCCTTGGCGACACCTTCCGAAGTCGTTTCTAGTGCCTCGGGGAGATCAGTGGCCTGGAGGAAGCAATTTCGAGTGGACGTAAAGGTGTTGATCTTACCCCCCAAAATCATCTCGACATACACATAGTAGCTGCGGGCCTACACAACCTCGGGACCCCCTTAATGTCCTCGGCGAAATCACTGATCTAGAGGAAGGAATTTCGAGGCTACTTACTGTGCATTGAAGAGAACAATTGGATAATGGTCACCCTGGATGCGAGCGCACATGCACATGCCAACAGCGCGTCTACGTATGCACCAGTGCTCTCATGCATGTGAGTGCGAAAATGGTAATAGCGCGCAAGCGTGGGGTGTGGAGCTGAGGACAATGACGGGGTAATCAAGTGTGCATGTGTACACACGAGGGGGGGGGGGCAAAAATGAGGCTGGGTGCAAGCATGCAGAGAGGAGCTGGGGACGAGGGCAACTTGAGGCCCGCAGCCTGCCCTCGCGTGACGTGAAAACTGGACTGGATGCATTTAGTCTGAGGGTGAGAGTGGTGATGGATAATGCCTTGAGACGCAAGGGCGTGCAATGGGAGTGAGGGTGCCAGTCTGCCAGTGCGAAGGAGGCCCTGACATGGACGGGGGACAGAATGCGACTGCGAGCACGTTCGTTCGCATTCACACAGGGAGTGTTGTGAGACCGAGAGAGAGGTTGGTGAAGCATACATAGTCGAGCAAAGGCCCATGTGTCGATGGTGGAGGTGGAGGACTGGATGTAGCAAACATGTAGAGTGAACATCTTGGAGGGAAGCTGGAGGATGATGGGGACACGAAGGGGCGAAGATGGAAGACGCACCTTGTCGGTAGGCTCAAAGGTGTTGAAACAACATCTGACAGGATCCCTAGTCTGGTGACCAGACCATCTATGAGGCCTATCGACAGTTTCCCTCATTGACGGTCTGCTCACCAGACTCAGGCTACATAATCCCTCCGCTTGCGTTGCCACCCAGCCAAGAATTTTATGCAATTATGTAGGTAGTTGAGAGTTGAGCGATCTTGGGGAAGCGATTTTGAGCGACGCTGGAAAGAAAGGCAGCCCAACACACCGTATATGCGCCATACTGATTCCGAGCCTGGACAGCAACACATTTTGAACGTAAAATTAGCTAGCTAACGTGTTTGGAAATATTTGGGTCTGTGGCAAAAGACCGGCATCATCTTCCGTAGTTGTAGCGGAGATTGAAGCTAGTCAGAGCCATGCTTATGCAATTATGTGAGGATGCACAATTAGGTAAGCCTGTAAAGCGCAGCCACTAGCCACCTACAACTCACCAATAAAATATCATAAGCATCCAGAATGGTATACAATACATATAATGTACATTCTAGTATCATATTCAAATAATACTGGTACTTAAGCCTAGAGGGAGTGATGCATTGGGGATAATACAAACATCAGAAATGCGTGGGAAAAAGTTGGACATGTTGATTTTTTGATGCATTTCCCACGCATTTCCGACATTTGTATTATCTCCAATGCATAACCTGCACTCCTTCTAGGCTTAAGTACCAGTATTATTGGAATATGATAATGCGCATTATATGTATTGTATACCACTCTGGATGCTTATGATATTTTATTGGTGAGTTGTAGGTGGCTAGTGGCTGCGCTTTACGGGCTTACCTAATTGTGCATCCTCACATAATTGCATAAGCATGGCTCTGACCAGCTTTAATCTCCGCTATAACTACGGAAATGATGATGCCGGTCTTTTGCCACAGACCCAAACATTTCCAAACACGTTAGCTAGCTAATTTTACTTTCGAAATGTGTTGCTGTCCAGGCTCTTAGTCGTCTGCCTACTTCTCTACGCGTCGTCTCGACAACGTTCTGAGGCTCTACGGTTTAACCCGTGCCCGCTGTATCTTCGCGCGCAGATCAGTGTAATCCGTCTGCAGCATGGCTAGCATTAGTGACGCTGTAATGTGATCACGGAAGCGGGACGCGCCGAACGTCGATGTGACGAAGCTCCACATGTTGGAGCGCGGGACGTCACGTGGCTGGACGCAGGTAATTTTACAGGCTTGTCGTTGCAACGTTGAACTGGACGAACTCGGAACACTTCGTGTCTTGTCACACTATCATGGAGGGATGAGTTGGTAGTCCGCAAGCCCGCGACCTTCGTATGATGGTCGTTTCGAAACTTTGACTCATCTGTAGCTACAATTGCTTGGTGATGGAAGGTATAAGAGGATAACGTATCCCTCCAAGGATCTCGGGAATGTATCGTGTGGCGGTCACTGCAGCCTGAGCGCTGAGCTTTCAAGTTGGTGAGTTCCAAGACCCCTTTAAATGCTCCCATCTCTTGCCTTCCCTGACTCGTGCCCGCGTGGACATATGACTTCCATCTAGTTTTTGATATCTATCATTGCTTCGCCTTTTTTTTTTCCAGGAGACTATATGCTAAGTAATTTAGGTATGGCAAACAGTTATTGGCAGTATAAAACACTTATGACAGTCGGTAATACATAAAAATGAACGTGCCAGTGCAAATCACCAACAACGCAGGGTTCACTGTTCATGTTTTTCTCCCCGAGGTCGAACCTTTCATCAAAGACAACGACGTTGATGCTCGTTACATCACAATGACTAATACTGAACATCACACTTGGATCATTTCTGGCTCGTTGCGACGGGCAACCGTTCTCTGTTCTCCCCCTCATAAAATCAACGGTAGAATGAAGCTTCACATGTTGGTTGTACCTGGCTCCAATTATGAGATTGACGCGATAGGTTATCGAAGCTTATTACGCCCCATACCAGAGCGTTCTTTACGACTATGACATGCTTTTTTTTCCTTTCAGATGGGGAACGAGTCCTGACTCCTCAGGCTGTAAGATGGGATCTGGTACTGAGCGTACAATCTATAGATCCACCTACAAGGATAGATCGTAAATCCAATGCCTGTACATGAGCCTAAGATAATAATGCATATGAGTGCGTAGTGCTAGTATCGATGAAAAGCCAGAGACAGTGGGAACGACTCCGACGATGGACGTTGCAAACAAAAAAAACCCCGAAATAAATAATATCGTAGTCGCTACCAAAGCCAGCTACTCGTAAAACCAGCACCCGATCTCTGCGTCGCAGACTCACAGTCCTCTCAAACCCTTGCTCTCTCACTCTTTACACAATCGCAAGTAGGACTGCCCAAGGCCTCACTCATTGAGTCTATACTTTACCGATTTCCGTCACTTCCAACGGTACCAGTCGATGTCCAATCTCCCTCGAAGGTACCCTCAGCCTAGGACCCGAGGATCGCTTCGGACGAACCTGCGTCACCCCATCGCTCCGTCAACGCCCCAGCCATATGGCTCTGTGGAAACGAACGCGCTCGGTGGGGATGACTTGACGGATTGCATCATCACATCCAGATACGGCCAATCATCCATCAAAGACGGCTATAAACCATGAAGTTTTTTTAGAAAATTGGCACCTGAGGACGAGTTGGTTTCATTCACAAGACCGTTGTGGTCGTTGCGTTGAAACATCGATGTTGGAAGGCATAAGAAGAGCGCTAGGAGAGCATTACATGGCTCGATCGATAGTACTTGACCATGCCACGCGATGCCTTCCTGAGGTCCTTGGAGATGGCCCTTTGGATGCTCCGGCATGCCATTCCGACGTTGTCCTTGCCACCCTCGTCATGCTCACATAACAATGACTTCAAGTTTGTCCTTGAGAACGAGCCTTGCGTCGACGAAAACGACCCCAGGGCTGGTGCTCACTACCTCACGATTGCTAATACCGGGTAACAAACTTGGGACATATCTGGCCCGTCGTGGATGGCAACAGTTGTGCATCTCCCTAATAAGATCGGTGGTAAATGGAAGTTCAAAATGTGTGTTATGCCTAACTACACTCGTGAGATTACCGCGACTAAAGCATACTCAATGACAGGTGTTCTTTACATATGACAAGCTTTTTGTTCCTTCAAGTTATAGAGGACGAATTTCGCAAGAAAAAACGAAACGACATTCAATACAGAGCGTCGCAATTCTACCCAGGATTAAATCCAACGCCGGCCCCGAGTCTGGGGAGGCCAATGATACTCATCAGATGCTGCATGTCCACCAATACATCATCCGAGTACTCGCTCTTCATTGATTCGGGTCGAAAAGATACGGAGAGTGCCTTTTTTAACTTGATAGTGGCGGTCCTGGACCGACTCCCGACTCCTCGCGAATTTCATTTTCCATAAATATTTTACACGCATTCCACGATCTTTGCCAGTGAGCTCAAGTCCCAAGCTGGCGTTCTCAAGAACACCCAACCTAACCTAACCTTGGCCTGCGGATCACGATTCCTTTGGATAGCATCTTTGTCTAGAAAGGAAGGTGGCTTTTTGTTGAACTGTGACGAACTCGGAACACTACGTGTCTTGTCACACTATCATGTTGGTTTCAGATTCGGAAGATCGCAACCTTCGTATGATGGTCGTTTTGAAACGTTGACATCTGTTGATCTGATTCCTTGGTGATGGAAGGTATAAGAGGATAACATATGCCTCCAAGGATCTCAGGAAGGTCACCGCAGCTTTCAAATTGGTGAGTCTAAGCCCCCTTTAAATACTCCCATGTCTTGCCTTCCCTGAGTCATGCTCACGTGGACATATGACTTCCATCTAGTTCTTGATATCTATCATCGCTTCGCCCGTATTTTTCCAGGAGAGGCTATACGCCAAGCGATTTAGTAGGCTCTCGCAGGTATGGCAAACAATTATTGGCAGTATAAAACACTGATGGCAGTCGGTAATATAGAAAAATGAACGTGCCAATGCAAATCACCAATAACGCGGGGTTCACTATTCACGTCTTTATCCCCGAGTGGGAGGTCGAGCCTTTCATCAAAGACGACGACGTTGATGCTCGCTACATCACACTGACTAATACTGAAGATCACACTTGGACCATTTCTGACTCGTTGCGATGGGCAACCATTCTCTGTTCTCCCCCTCATAAAATCGAAGGTAGAATGAAGCTCGAAGTGTTGATAATGCCTGGCTTCAATTATGAGATTCACGAGAATGGTTATCGAAGTTGGATACAACCCATACAGCGACTATAACACGCTTTCTTTTCCTTCAGATGAACGACTCCTCAGGCAGTAATTAAGATAATCTGGTACTGAGTATACAGTTTATAGATCTACCTGTAGACAGTAAATCCAATGCATGTGGAGTGCGTAATGAAAAGCCTGAGGGTAAGTGTCAGTGATCGACTCCTGGGATTTCATTTTGCATTGTTCATGCTTTCCACGATCTTTGGAGCTGGGTCCTGTCGAGAACACCTTCCTCTCGACGCTCCGATCCAGACATCCCACCCCAAGGGGCTCAAACGCTACCATACTACATATGACACCCGACACGAGCTCTGAGTCTTGCTTGGTCGCCTCTAAACTGTACTCCACGTCCTTTCGATACCTGGTCACCAAATCAGCCGCAAACTTGAACATACATACCTCGATACATCGGTTCAACATTCAGCTCCAGAATCATCTCCGTACAGGCCGACTAGACAAACGACCGTTAGAAACGACATAAAAAAGACGACCGACGGGAGACGACGAACTGCATTCTTGACGATTCGTTCGAGCAATACCGCTTGACGCTCTGCATGCGGGTTCTCCATCACCGTAACGATGGACGTCGCGAGCTGGAATAAATAATACCGCAGTCGCTACCAAAGTCAGCTACTCGTAAAACCAGCACCCGATCTCTGCGTCGCAGACTCACAGTCCTCTCAAACCCTTGCTCTCTCACTCTTCACACAATCGCAAGTAGGACTGCCCAAGGCCTCACTCATTGAGTCTATACTTTACCGATTCCCGTCACTTCCAGCGATACCAGTCGATGCCCAGTCTACCCCGAAGGTACCCTCAGCCTAGGGCCCGAGCATCGCCTCGGACGAACCTGCGTCACCTCATCGCTCCGTTGACGCTCCAGCCGTATAGCTCTGTGGAAACTCGAATGCGCTCGGTGGGGTGACGTGACTCGTTGTCCCCCGTCATGCTTACATCACTGATTCCCCAGATTTCTGATAATGTCTTATAAGGCCATTGTGACATAAATCATGTCCATCAGGCCAAAAAAGAGTGCACACTGATTTTACAGCTGTTTTCATTATAATGCAGAATCCATTTTTGTGAAAGTTGCACCTTGGATACTGCCAGGATAGGACCCTGAACTCAATGATTTGCATGATTTGCTTTGTAAAGTGTGACTTGCATGACTCATCTGCTTGCTATTTGCCCACTATATGCCCCAGTATGTTGTTTGCTGCTCTCTGGACATTTCAGTCAGAACTGGACATTGGAACTCATATGACACGAATATACCTGGCCAGGAATCAGAACCTTTGTAAAGACTATGTCTTGTCTTGCACCTCCTGCACCCATGCCAAAGTTCCTAGACACAAGCCTTACAGACTCCTGAAACAACTCCCCATCCCTGTAAAACCCTGGAACTCCATCTCCATGGACTTTATTGAACAGCTCCCTCCATTCTCCAGATATACCTGCATACTTGTCATTGTTGATTGCCTCTCAAAACAATGCATCTTCATCCCTACTCATGACATGATCACATCTCTGGAGTTAGCCAAGTTGTTCCTTCTTCATGTGTTTTCCAAGCATGGAGTTTCATCCCACATCACCTCTGATTGAGGCTCTGAGTTCATTTCACATTTCTTTCGTTCTCTAGGCAAGGCCCTCGACTTCTGTTTACACTTTACCTCTGGTTACCACCCAGAAGGAGATGGCCAAACTGAGTGAATGAATCAGACCCTTGAACAGTACCTCTGGATCTATTGCAACTACCAGCAGAACAATTGGTCTGAGCTTCTACCTCTCACAGAGTTTTTGTACAACAACACTCCGAGCGCTACTACTGGAGTATCTCCATTCTTTGCCAACAAAGAATACCATTCAAATCTTACGGTTCACCCCGAACAGGATCTCTTCTCTGCTTGCACACACGAATACTCTGTCAGCCTCTATTTCCTCCACCAGTTCCTCCATGAAGAAATGGCTTATATGCAAGTGTGATACCAAAGCCCTGTGGATGTTAAATGGACTTCAGCACCAGACTTCAAAGTCGGTGACCAGGTTTTCGTCAAAGCCAATACTTCTGCTCTATGCGACCCTCTAAGAAGCTATCTAAGAAGAACTTGGGTTCATATGACATCATCATTCAAGCCGGTATTCACTCCTTCACACTCTGTCTCCCTGACTCCATGAAGTCCATCCACCTTATCTTCCATGTCTCCCAACTTGAACCCTCTGTACTTGGGAAACACCCTTTGTCCCATACTCCATTCCTTTCAGGGAACCAGATCCGTATCCTTGGATGAAGCAGGAACCTCCCAAGACCCCATTAACATTGATACCTCCAACATCCCAGCATGCCCCCCAAAGAAACACCTCCATTGCCATCAATGCGGAAAGGCAGACCATGTCCGAATCTTCTGTGGAAAGTACATTTGCCTCCTGGTGTCACAAATGTACCCCAGGACATGTTCAGGCCAAATGTCATTGAAGACAATGTGGGGAATGCAATAAGTATGGACACATTCGTGCCCATTGCCCAGTTTACAACAGGCTCGACCGTGATAATGGCTTTCTCAATAGGGACATTGATTTCACCAATTACAAAGTCAATGAGGGGGATATTGATGGACCAGATCACTAAGCAGGTGCTTCAGTGTTACGAAGGGGGTAATGTTACAGTTTTCCCTTATGACCCGTCTTTTTCTTATGTTTATGGCCTAATTGTTTCTCCTCGCATCTTTGCCAGACATACAATATGTTGTCCGACCCTTTCTGATTTCGCTTTCTTTTGCTTTTGCTTTCACACAGTTCCACTTTCTTTTACTTTCCCATGGTTCCGCTTTCTTTTGCTTTCCTGTAGTTCCACTTTCTTTTGCTTTCCTGTGGTTCCACTTTCTTTCACTTTACTGTGATCCTGCTTTCTTCCACTTTTGCTTTCCCATGATTCTGCTTCCTTCCAAATCGGACTACTTCTCCTTGGTATCACTCTCTTTATGTGATACCTCGTGTTCCCTTTCCACCATATAGCTTAACTACTGCAGACCCAGCCTCATGCAGCACGCAGCAACACTGCAGTTACTGCGTGCACTGGAATGCACAGTACTTAAATAGTATAAGTAGCTACACAACGTCTCCTGTATTCCCCAGCTAGTTCTACACAATTTAGCATTGTTACTTAGCACTACTACAAGTCCCAAGTGTGTGCATTGGGTAGTGAGACACTCTATTGCTTTGCCCACAACCAGTCTTTGTACTACTTTGAGTGTACATTATATTCCGACGTCCAGCGTTAACAGGCAAACCCCAACTTCAAGCAACAGCAGGTGCTTGAAGGCGATGCCTTGAAGAAGAAGGGAAAGCATGGCAAGCATGGTGGCAAGAATCAACACAAGAAGCAAGGTTCCTCTAACGAGCAGCCCCATGCCCACATCACCTCCTTCATCCACACAATCAGCCCTGAGCCATTCCCCAACCCACACCAATTCACCCATTGTCCCACCTCTATGTTTCAAGGACATCAAGGACCTGTGTTCCATACTAGAATATAGGAGGCTTTCAATCTTGCCCATTGGCTTGAGATCCAGCTGTCCTCTGAAACTATCTGGTCCCTCGACAGTGGGCTTCAAATACACAGGCTGAATTTCCTGGCAAGTGCTGCTGTTGCCTCTGCCTCCTCCTCCACACCGTCCTCGTCTGCTGCTGCCATCTCTTTGCTCACTTCACAGCTCGAGCCAATCCCTGAGTTGGATTCCGACTCTCCTCCTCCCACCAAGTGCTCTAAGTGCTCTCGCTGCAAGGACATCATGTTATGATTCACCCCTATTCATTTATCCTTTTGTCATTCTGCTTACTTCTCCAGATGCTCTCATTGAATGTCTTGTCATAATGATTACCTTTCTACACATTCCTATCAGACACATGTCCTGCTATACAGCCTGCTTGACATCATCATTTCCTTTTCTGTTCTACTTGCTGTGTATTACTAAACATTCTCTGAGATTCCTTTGCATTTAATCTCCTTTCTCTTTCCCTATATAAACCTTATGATACCAATGATGTACCTTATTCTTGACCTACCTGGAATAGCATCATACCTTGCATCATCTCTTGATCTTCAGATCCCTTGTCTCCTTTGTAGTCCTTGTCCTACTCTGAGTGGATGCTTCTTTGAAACCCTTGAACCCTTGAACCTTTGAACTATCTTTGACGAATGTTCATTTTAGACAGAACCTTTGAACCAACCAGGTCTATGTTTGCCCTCTACCCAAGTCGAGCATAACACATCATGGATCCTCCTGGAACCTCCTGGGATGAGAAGGATCTCATTGATATATATGGCTTTGAGTACAGGGGTGAGGATCTGGATTTTCCACACATGTGGTCAGTCCCTCTCTCTTCTCCATCTACACCTGACTTGCTAACAGCAGCTTTTGTGCTTATAGCTAGTAGTTTAGTAAATATGTGTGATAATGTACAATCTTGCAATGGCATTCATTGTAATTGTTCCAAGTGCACAGAAATCATGGATAAGATGAGAACCCACTGGATACTTGACTCAGGTGCTTCAATGCACTTTACCCCACTGCATGATGTCTTCACAACTTACCATAAGTTCAAGAAGAATGAGCACATACTGGTGCAAACTGCTGTGTCTCTTATTTGGGTAGAAGGAAAAGAAACCATCTCTCTTCGATGGTTTGACATCAATCGTAGCGCCCATGATCTGGTGCTGCAAGATGTCAGGCACATCCCTGACTTTGGCATCAATGTTCCCTATCCCAATCTGTGGTGACAACCAGGTTTCCATATTCATGGCCAAAAACTTGGTAACTGAAAGCTGCTCCAAACACATCAATCTTCAATGACATGGTATCCACAACTATGTCAAGGAAGGCCTCATTGAGATCTTTTACATCAAGGATACTAAAAACCCTGCCAATATGTTCACCAAGAATCTTGATCTGGATGTGCTCACTCATTGCTGAAAACAATTGGGCCTTAAGTTCTATGACAAACCACAATCATAGTACTGTATTTGCTTATGTGCTCAGAGTAGCTGCTTAGCAAGGGGGAGTGTTGAATACATATCTATTACTGTTCAACATATATACTAAAAGTATGGTAGTACACTAGGTTACTGCATATAGTTACATAAGTGAACCTGTAGTATATACATTTGAACTCAGTATCTGAGTTCTAATAACAACTTGTCCAGTTACCACAATGTGCTGTCTACCTCAATGTTTATCTCAACTGGTGAGCTAGTACTTCCTCCCTCAGGTCTATTCTACTCCTGTAGTACATAGCACATTCAACAGTGACCTTGTATGGTGTCAAGCTGTCCAAAGCCTTGGTGGGTGTTTGATTCTTCAACCAAATAGCTGTTACGATTTTCCCTTATGACCCCTCGTTTCCCTATGTTTATGGACTTATCGTTTCCCCAAGTGTCTTTGCTAGACACCTATCTTCCTTTCCTAGGTGACGCCCAACTGACATTAGGGTGACGCCCAACTGACATGTCACACCTTATGTAACCTTCGCTTTACTTAACGGACCAAACTTCTCCTCGTCATCATTCTCCTTATATGGTGACTCGTGTTCCTTCATCCATTGATCCATAGCTTTTACTGCGCACATCGCTTTGCGCAGTGCGCAGTTCCATAGCCTTTACTGCGCACACAGGATTGCGCAGTGTCATACATAGTATAAGTACTTACTCGACTCCACCTGTATTCTCCAGCTAGTTCTACGCAATTCAGCGTTGTTACTTAGCACAACCACGAGTCCCAAGTGTGCGCATTGGGTAGTGAGACAATCCTCTTTGCTTTGCCCACAACAAGTCTTCGAACTACTTCGAGTGTTCGCTGTGCTACGTTCCGACGCCCAGC
>JBBPLF010000121.1:0-62949 GCA_038089615.1 Aureoboletus auriporus
ACCTTTTTATTCCGGGACACACGTAGACGTAGTACCTCGCCAAATTGCGAGAAATAGGCACGGAGTTGATCTTCGTAAAAGCCATGGGGTAGACGACTGATGGATATTACGCCTTTGTTGTGTTTCTATGGTGTGGTGAGAGTTCGCGATGGGATATTTGGTGAATGGACGTACTGGTTGCCGTCGGGCGCGCTCCAGCTTTTTCTGCACTACTGCGTCGTCCTTGGCGACTGTAGGCAGTTTTCCAACGTCAATTCCGTCCTCCACAATAACCTCCTCGTCGGAAGAGTCGTCGTCATCGGTCGAGAAGCCGTGCAAGTGTTCCTCGTCGCTCATTTTCGTTAGCAGCAAGGCTCGATTGGATAACAACTCACAACACAACGCTCAGACGTTCGAACAATCCTCAAGTTCTTCACAACTCGAAATGGTGCCCAAGTTCGCCAATCCACATTCGCTATTGCAGGATATGGAAAGAACCACTCGCTCAGAGATTGCAGAATGGACTGGGGTTGCTTCTGTTATTTGTGATGAAGACAGTCGTTCCCTCAAGCGTGATCTGGACGACATGCTTCGAGACACCTGGGGAGATGCCCTTGCAGAGACGTCCCGTCCACCAAGAGCTAAAAAGCATCGGAAGGCAAGTCGTGACAACGAGGATGGTCAACTGGGTATGTTTTTTTTCTCATCGAAGAACGCTGGCCTTAGACATGTGCTAGTGTTCCGTCTCATATCTAACATGAAACATCCGCAACACATCTCTCTCGATCCTAAAATGCCGACTCGTTATCTTACCGAATCAAGAGAGCCCGACTGTGAGGATGACGAAGTGCAAGCTGAAGTGCGCAGGATACGCGCACTGTCTGTCGCAGTGGATTTTAGAAGCCTAGGACAGACCACTGTGTCGACACCACAGGTCAAACCCAAGGTCGTACTGATTGACATACTGGTTGTGTCACGTCCTCATTTTCCATAGTCTGTAAAGGCACTACTCACCAACACGCCCTCTGCTCGGTCTCTACCTCCTTTTCTTGTCGCTGAAGAGGACCGACGAATCAAAGGACGTCCGCAAGCCAGTGAAAGTCCCGCACTGTCACCGCACGAGCCTCGGCTATCTTGCGCTGTCCTCTCAGTGATAACCGTCCCCGAATCGCAAGGGAAGAAGAGGCGTCGAAAACCAATGAAAGTGAAACCGCCCTCTGGATATTGGAGACCATCCCCGGACGTACGAGGAAAGAGTATGGGCTATGCACTGGGGTATCCGTCTAGCTGGGCACCTAAGCGGCTGTATGTACGAGATACGATGAAAAGAGGAGTCGAATCCACCTAGGCATCATGCATCATGCTGTGCCCAGAGTCAGCTTGATTACAACCGTCATCATGTCCGGCACACACACCCTCCCCGACCTCCCTTACAGCAACGATGCACTCGAACCATACATCATCGCAGAGATCATGAGACTGCATCACGACAAGCATCACAAGGCGTATGTCGATGCTCTCAACGCTGCCGAGAACAATTATGCCAGGGCCACTACCCCTAAAGAGCGCATCGCCCTACAGTCTGCTTTTCGTTTCAACGGTGGCGGTCACATCAACCATTCGCTCTTCTGGAGGAACCTCGCGCCCGCCCCTGACGGAAAGCACGTCAAGGGCAACGGCGGTGTTCTCAAGGACGGCCCCCTGAAAGATGCCATCAACGGTCAGTTTGGCTCCGTTGAGGACTTCATCAAGGAGTTCAATTCTGTCTCCGTGGCCGTTCATGGCTCTGGCTGGGGCTGGCTTGTACGTCCCTCACGATGAGGTCGCTTTTCATTCCAACACTCCGGTAGGGCTATAATCACAGGACAAATGTCCTCGAGGTCGTCACTACGGCCAATCAAGACCCTCTTCTCAGTCATGTACCCATCGTTGGTATCGATGTCTGGGAGCATGCGTACTACTTGCAGTACTTTAATGCCAGAGCTGCGGTGAGTTAATTTTTTATGCGTTCGAAACGCCAAGTTAAACTAACGCTGCCAGTATCTCAACAATATCTGGAACGTTGTTAACTGGGAGGAGGCTGAAAAGCGGTACAACGACGCTGTCTCTGGCTCCAAGAAGTAAACAGCGACTCGGTGGGATTCGTCCAGAATGAATTGTAACTGTATCGCGTACCCTGATGGCGCAAGTGATAGTATGCAATGCTGTTCTTTTTGTCGACATGCAATAGTTGCATCCCGTTACTGGGGAAGTATATGCGAACTTGGGGCGAGTTTTCTGGTCTGACCTTGCGGAGAGACACCATGTTTGGAGGTATGTACTTACGGTGCTCGTGAGCGTGGGAAACAGTTGGATAGTCATTTCCAGCAGACAGCATTCATCGGCACCAAAAGTATGGGAAGTTGAACTGTGGGTACGGCCTCTCCAGGTTTAATTTGATGGTACTACTAATATTGTTGACTTGCCGACTCACAGCCTCAGACATCCCAGGTGGCGTGACTGCGTATGAAGGACTATTGATTTACTTCGTTGAAAGTGCTATTACACTCCAGCTTGGACAAGGCGGGCTCGTTCGTATTAATCCAGTCATGGAAGAATTCTTGCAAAACTCTGGGCGAAATCGTGTTCGGAAATGAATCCTTTTTAAGCGAGTATTGCCAGCCCACAGGCCAACCCTTCTCCCATGCTTTCCTCAACCAGAGACACCGAGGCTGACGTCGTCGGCGAGGTGCATAAGGATGCACCGTCAACCGACTTTGGAATACTTCCCATTCCCAAGAGGCTGCGTTACGACCCGGACAGGCCTTTCCATTTTGGACTCATGTTGAACACCTTGTTTGGATTCGCTAGTACATTCAGTGTGTTCTTTGACCAACATGATAGATTCTTTCTGACCTCTTCCAAGCCGTCGCGAACTTATACTATTGCCAACCCTTGTTAAGTAAGTATCTGATTGATTTTGCTTATTTTGTTTCCTTTGGCATGTTTAAACATCGTCAATGTTGTTAGTCGAATTCTCAAAGTCTTTCAATACTTCATACAGTGAAATATCAGTGTCAGTAAACTCTTCCCTTCTTCTTGAAGGACGATATTAAAGGCGGACCATCTCACAGGATACCAACGTTGGTACAGGCAGGGTAGGTCATTTTTACCATAGATCAATGCAGATGGTCAATACGATGACCAGATACGCAGTTGGCCTTCTTTCGATATCTCCTCTAGGAGATCTACTACGCAGACGACAGTTAATTTTGTTGCTGAACTTGGTATCCGCTGCATTCACTATTGGGTTGGCTATAACGCCAAACCTCCGAGTCTTTGAAGCGCTATGCTTTCTAATCGGTGTGGCAAGTGTCACTCCATCGATCCTCATGCCCCTTGCAGTCGATCTAGCTTCACCGGAACGCAGAGCATCTGCGTTATCTGTGGTGCTTGCTGGCCTCATGCTCGGAATCTTGGTTGCACGTGTACTCGCCGGAGTCATTGCTAACTTTAATACGTGGCGGATAGTATACTACATGGCGATTGGTGTTCAGTGTCTGGTGCTCTTCGGCTCGTACCTTCTCCTACCAGATTATCCACCCAAAAATCGCGACTTGACGTACTTCAAAATCTTGTACACCATGGGCAAATACGCAGTCACCGAACCACTCGTAGTACAGGCCGTGTTGATCAACATCGCATCCAGGGCGTGTTTTACTGGTTTCTGGGTCACGCTGACCTTCTTGCTTGGTGGACCCCCCTACTACTACTCGACGTGAGTTATCTTTTTCTTCCTTCCATCTCGCATGATTCATTTGAAAAAGACTCGACATTGGTCTTTTTGGGCTTGTTGGTATATTCGGCGTACTCATCGGCCCCCTTGTTGGCCGGCTGGCTGACAATCTCGTACCATGGTACTCAACCTTGGTGGCCACGCTCGGCCTTCTTGTCTTCCAAGCCGTGCAAACTGCTGGTGGAGGGATCAATGTGTCAGCTGTCATCATTGCCTGCTTCGGACTTGATGTCTTCCGTCAAATGCAACAAGTGTCGCTAACCACTGCAGTGCTCAGGCATGTATCATTCGTTTCCGACGGTGCACAAGCATATTGATGACGACCACTTGATAGCATTTCTTCCGAGGCACGAGCACGCCTGAACGCCATTCTCATTATATCAGTGAGCACACCATCGAGGATGTCGACAGAGTATCCTTGTGCTTACTGACAGGCAAAGTAGATTTTCATAGGACAAGTCGTGGGAACCTCGGTTGGGACTCTAGTGTTTGTCAAGCATGGTTGGCGTGCTTGTTCCTATTTGATGTTGGCATTGTGTGTTTTTCAACTTGCAGTGCTCGCACTGCGGGGACCGCATTGCCCAAGGAACCACTGGATCGGTTGGGCGGGTGGTTTCGAGGCTCGCAAAAGCGCGTTGGTTACAGTGAAAAGAGATGGTGTTCCGAAATCTGCGACGCCCACAAATGAACCGCAGACACTCGAGAAAATGGCAGGTGATTCAGAACGGCATGTAGGATCGGATGACGCCGACCAAGCTAATCAAGACCTTGACAGAAAAGTGAACGACCTTGTCAATGTGGAAATTGCCCCATCTGACCTTCACTCACGTCATTAACCCTCTAAGGACTTGGACCAACACTACGCTACTGGGCAAGGGGCCTCCACACTGGTCCGTAGCAATGAAGAACTGCGAAAAATGCTTGCTTTGGCTTGGGAGGACTGGTCATACAGAAATCTGTACCAGCAGTGTCCGCTACCATTCTTATGCTTTGTCCGAATATTTGTGTCTTAAATAAATACACAACTTGTGGTTGACTCGTGGGCCGAATTTCTCGTCAATACATTAGTGACATTCTTGCTGTGTCTACGTTATGATCCAAGTACTTAAATCTGGCGATCTTTTACGGATGCATGAGTCTCGCAATGCGGAATGTTACTGGTACTAACATTCCTGTATAAACTAGGAGTATTTCTTCGACTGTAGCAATGCGCCACGCTTTCTTAAATGGGTATACAGACAACAAGAAACTTTGCGACCAAGTTCGGGCGATGCGAGAGTTATGCTGGATGTAGGAATGTTTGCAACTGCGCAAGAGTTAGGCCGGGTATGAGTTGAACAACGCGGGAAACCCACGTATTCCTCATAATGATGCAATACTTCACGAAGTTGCTTTCTTGATATCTCTGCCCGGTAGAGAATCTCATCGTCGGTCCGCTTCCCATCAAAGTATTGATTAATTCTGCGACACAAGTTAAGGAGGCAGTCGCTCGGGGATCTGAAACGAATGCTTACAATTCGAATCGCCTTGCAATATGTTCATCCTTGCCCTCTGACATCGCAGCAAGCCATCTTCGTTCGAGGGGAGATGCGGTTCCCGGATCATTAATCATGGATGGAGACACTGTGTCTTCAGCGGTTCCCCATCCAACATTATCATCGTCAGATTCCTCTGAGAGTTCTCCGTCCTCCTTTTCTTCTGCATATGACCCGATTCCCTCACTGCCCAGCTCCGACTCGACGGACGGTATCCGTCTAGTATAGCGTCGTGCACTCTTTGGTGATAAGGACAACCACGGGACGGGTCTCTTCTCCATGGATGATTCGGGCTCGAGAAGTTCACTTGGCCTACGTCCGTAAACTTGTCGATCGCCTAATCGTTCTAGTTTTCGTTGATGGGCCTCACGGACACGAATTTTGAGCTCTGATGTCGCGACGATTCGTACATGAAGATGGACGGTGCACAAGAGGTCGTGCTTTAACATCCAGAGCACGACCTCGTGGTATAGAGGAATGTGTTCTTTGGAACGGACGACGGCAGCAAAGAGATGGTTGTCAGTTTGTTTGGAACTGGCTGCCGATATGGTTGCGAGGAGAGATGGGAGAGGTGGAATGATAGATTGTGGAAAGATTTCTTTGAATTCAGAGGATAATCGGGACAATCTTGGCATATCAGATTGAGGTACGATCTTTTTTCGTGAAAAAGGCAATTTCACATACGGGGTATGATACTTGGGAGGGAGAGTAAAGATAGTCTTTAAACCGCTGTGAACAACGTCCACAAGTTTTGCTCTTCTGTGATGGACAAGCCAACGGACTGCGGGAAATACTTCAGATTCTAGTTCCCAATCCAAGAGACTCGCCATGTCTGCAAGCCTGTGAAGTGCGGAAGCCATTAGAGTTCAGCTAGCACGTAGGGACGGAGGGGGATCCTACGAAAGAGTGATGGAGGCCGTTTCAAGAAATTTGATTAGACGGTCCGCATGATCCCTCTCATCAGGTCTCACGTGTGGACCTCTGAGATTTGTATATGGATCAAGGGCGTCGTCGGCGTCGATAAGAAGCAGGCTCTTCCATGGAGTCAGCGCAGGTAGATACCATCCAAAACTAAGATCGCGACCCCACACCCTTGCTTCATCCTCGTCTTCCCGATGGTCCGGAAAGTCGAGGTCGTATTCTTCTTCGTTATGTAGAAGGTGGTCCAAGTACGGAGGGAGTTGCAGCTCCAGAGGAAGGTTATTGAGTGTGATGCACGCCATCGTGGACGATTTGATAGACTCAAAGAGCAATTTCATGGCCGCCGCAATAGAAGAAACTTGGAGGGCATGCGAAACGTAATTCGAGAATGGTTCACCTAACACTGTCAGTTACTATGCCTACGATTTCATAAATTGGCTACCTTTGGCGATGTATTCCGCTTCCAAAGCGCTTAAATTGTCGCATTCTGTGTCCACGAAGTTGGAGAGTACCTGTTCTTGAAATAGCACTGCCGTGACCGTGAATGCAATCTGTTCGTAGACTGCGTGAAAGTACTTTGCGATGTTGCCAGTCGCGGATGACGATGGATCGGGCAAATCCAGTACGAGAACAAAATGAAACATGTGTAGCCACGAGTTACGACTTTGAAGCGTAGGTCGCAATTCGCCACTGACAGACCTCTCGGATACGTTGTCATCCGTATCACGATTTCGAGAACCCCTTCCCCTAGAACTGGACTTGCTCTTCTCTGATTTGAAACGCCAAGTGCCATCGTCCTCCGCTGAGACTGGGTGACCGATGAATGCAAGATCATCGATGATGAGCTCGAATTTCTGGTGGCAAAGGGCTCTTTGGGGACATAGCATTGAGGACAAAAACTGAGTTGGGTAGTCAAAGATGCTGTGGTATTCGTCGGGCACTGTACCCTCTTCATATTCATCATCGAGCGAGTCCCCTTTGGAGGGTGAATTGCGGCCAGATGACGGCAACTGAGTGTTTCTGGAAAAAGACTTTGTACGGTCACGTACTCCAGATGGCATGCGCCATACATAGTCATCAGCGTCCTGTGGGAGGTTGGAGTGTTCATTAGGAGTGTTGGTGGGGATGGCGTTGTGATGAGCTGCCCTCCAAGGGTTGTCGAGCTCTGAACCACAAATGTGAGGCAATGGGCGAATGAGCCTAGAGGTCGACTCGGGTATTGGTGGCCATCTGAATACTAGACTTGGTCCTTTTGCGGACGAGTTGACGAGTAACAAGGCCAGGAGTGTCTCCGCCATCTACTGCGAGTATCAACAGACGGGTGAGTGTTAGAGTTGGGTAGCTTCCAGGGGCTTTTTGTAAACAACGTCGTGGCCATGATATCCCATGACATTATCCGGCTCAGGACAGGCGTCGCGCTCCAAGTCGCTACGTCTCAGCCCGAGCAGGAGCAGAGTTGCACCCGAGTTGCATTCTGCCTCCACCCATGGTCATGGCTGGGTGGATCCATGGACAACGCGTGAGCACAACGTGCGTCTGTTGGTTTGCGACCCCCTTATTCTATTGCAGGACCGTCCAGACCATTGTCGACTCTTTGAACAACAACTTCTACGTAGTGTACTACAACTCTCGCGGTGTCGGCAGGTCAACCGGCTGGCCCTCTTTCACCGGAGGGCGAGAAGGCGATGACTTGCAAGCGTTGGTCCAGCATTTTCTGCAGGGTCACCCGCACGTCGATTCCGTGACCTTTATCGTGCGTTGTTGTATGCAATGCCCATCGAACCGAAATGACACAGCAGTAGGGCTATTCTCATGGATCGTTGATAGTGACGCTACATCCTGTCTTACCCTCGCCCATCAAGACATCTTATGTCTTGCTTTCGTATCCACTCGGACCCAGGGCACTATTGACCATGTTTAACTCGAGAACGTACGATTCCGCATTGACGTCCATAATGCGCGATGCCCGCGCGCGGTTGCTTATTGTTCACGGAGACTCTGATGACTTTACGATCCGCTCTCAGTACGACGCCTGGACCGAGTTGCTCAAGACGACGCAGGGTGCGAGAGCGCAGCTGAGGACGGTGACGGTGACGAATGCAGGGCATTTCTGGCACACAGCGAGATCGAGAGCAGTGCTGATGGCGACGTTGGAGAGCTGGCTTCGAGTTAATGAATTAGATCCTGTGTCAGGGTCGGGTTAGTCTATAATACACTTCCAAAACTGGGATGCAGTTTGATTTGTCAATACTTTTTCTCGTCTTGAACGGCAACCGCGACCACTACCCTGAACCTGAACACAACAGTCTAGATACACAAAGTTTGTACCTTCTTTCCCTTTGAACTCCAGGAGAGTGCGAGATGTCAGTCACCGTCTCTTCTATCCTCCGATTTCACCTTGACTTCCTTCTAGGACTCTGCCCGACGAGAGACCACGCCAAAGTGTCGCCAATCTCATCGGCCGCTTTGAGCAACAGGGAAAACGCCAAGCTACACCTGCTCTCCCCGTGGTTCCACGCAGCCCCAGCGTCTCGTCACAAATAGCCGGCGATGCTGCGAAAGAAGAAATAAGGGACAAGCGCGAATGGCCACCTAAACTCGTGGCATCTGTTGATATTAAACCACTCGCTCCTATAATCTCCAGTTCCCCCTCACCAAGCATGTCCAAATCTCCTGTCGCGAGCCCTCAGCCCATTCCCGACCCTGCTCCACCAGCAGTCGCCCCAACAGTTGCCCCCTCCACTCCGACGCCTGCATCACCGGAGCCAGTCATGTCCCCTCCATCCAAAGGAACGCCTGCCGTACCTAGCAAGTCGATTCCTTCGGCCGGAACCCGGCGAGCAGCAGCGTCTGCTGCAAAATCCCGTTCCCCCGTTACCAAGCCTCCAGTCAGCTCTCCTCCGAGAACCTCTCTCCAATCGTCTGTTTCGCAACCTCTCAGGCCTCAACATACCGGCCAGTCTGTTGTATCAAATCCTTCCACAACACGCCAAACACGGCCGCTTCCCAAAACCGCTCCATCAACCCCTTCACGTCCCAAGTCATCAGCCGCACTGAATCACCCTGTTCCAAGACCGAAGACGCCATCCACTGGGCTGTTCGCTCCCACTGCTGCATCCCTTGCGCGTTCACGTAATGCCCCTCCACCACCCCCACCACCTGTTAGGAAAGTGACATTGAGTAGCGATGCGGCAGAGAGGCTTAGCAAGCCCACTGCTGCTTCGTTGTCCAAAGCGCGTACTCCAGCCCCCATTGGTGTCACCCCTGCAAAAGTGGTAAAATCTACTTCATATGGCGCTCATGGTCTGACTCCTCGAGGGCCCTCGAAGCTCAAGGCCACACCCACACCTGCGAAGCCGAAGGATTCCATTTTGAAGGAGAAAATGAAGTCTGGTCCCGCTTCTGTGGCCTCTGACCGGGACCCTATTCGCGACTCAGATCACCTTGTGGCTGATCATGCAGAGAATGGGCATGAGTCAGGGCCAGTCACGCTTTCGGATGTCGTTTTACCAGAGGGTGCGCACAGCCACTCAGAAATGGTCGGCGATGTGGCGCACGATCATGCAGCAGACGAGGATGTCCACTCTGATTCTGGGGTTCCTCCTGAGCAACAGGCAGACGATCTTTCTGCCGATGAAGTGCATAGCCATGAATATATTGCACAGAGCCTTGTAGAGGAGGAAGTTGTACGTGAACACGAACAAGTCCGTCTGGGAGTTCACGATGACACCCTTGTCGAACCCGCTGAATCACATACTAGCGACGTGGTCACCAACGGGGACAGTCTTAAAGCTGAGCTTGTTCCCGGAAACGAGATTGAAGATATCGTCAACCTCCTTGAAGGCGCTTCACTTGTAAAGCCGCGTCCGCAGAGCATCGTTAGCATTCCTGACGAGGATGGGGAATTGATGGACGAGTACTGAGCACGCACTCTGCCGATTTTCTAACCTTGTAAATGATTCAGATGCGCACAAAGTTGTCTGTCCATGTGCATACCGTTGATGGTCAGTGTTCTCGTCACTTTCAGATACATCTGATGTGCATCAGCTGTTTGCAGGACGCTCCATCAGTACAATCCTTCACAGCTACGGTCGTTTAGTTCCGCAATTATGTCTGCTGCGGTTTTCTGACTCTTCGTACGTTATTTGTCTTGGTCCCTCGCTGCTCGAGAATTGCTTTTCCGTACCAATTCCAATTTCTTCCAACACCCATCTGGGTTTTGGAAATGGCTCCATTTCACGTGTATGTTTCCCCTCCCAAAAACATCTCGTTAATTTACGTCGGAACACTGGTTGATATATACCCACATCCATATAACATGGATCCAGCCATTAGATATACTGTAATGGACAGGAAAAGGTGAGATGCATATATGATGGTAGAGATAGCATGGACAACATTGAGAAAGCAGAGCTAACAAAGCACGGATTATACATATTATCTGGTCTTAGACCCTCTCAACATCTTGTTCATCTTGCTCGCAGTGAGAAGGCGTTTGGTGGGCACAGTATAGTTATCCTCTTCCTTGATTCTCTGGTAGTAAAACATTAATGAGTTGAATCGGGTAAACCATAACGCCTACCCTAAGCTCGAAGAAACACATGTTGTAACCTTTCTTTCCACGCTTCATCTCTAGCTGTACAAAAGTAAGAAAGTGCTGCCCACACCCGACTCTATCACTCACTCTATCCACGACGTAGAGCCCGTCGTATCTAAACCTGTCAACTAATATCAATCCTGACATTACAGTTGATACTGGAGGCAGCTCACCCTTTCCTTGGCGCGTAATAACTAGCATTCTCCTCACGCTTATCCTTGCCACGTACCACTCGTACCGGGCGCTTCGTCTGGAAGGAAATCTAACGGATGTGAGGCACAGCAATACATGATTTGTAGGGAACTCACCTCTAATGATTTATTTCGAGAATCATCGAACGATTGGTCCCCAATTTGCGTCTGGGTGAGTGTTAGCAGCAAGAGTGGTCTACAAATAGATGACGTACTCCAGAATCGTCCTGTCCACCTACATAATATACTGACGTTTAGAAGACACATCTAGTCAATACATAAAGTATACCTGAGCCAACGTAAATGCTGTCAACAGCAGTTAGAGCGCGTGTCGCGTGCGAGGTAAAAAGGATCCATACATCTTATCACCCATGTCTTGGTTGTCCTCGTACCCTCCAGAAATACAGATGGAGAATGCGCCACCGTTTGGGGAGGAATCTCCATGGATTCCCGCCTGGAGCTGTGTATGCACGCCAGCTCTCAGAAGTGCGTCCCTGCGAACTGAAGTATGAATGTGAATAGAGGTAGATAAGGGAAAGCGTACCTGCTTTCGAAGGTAGTGCCAGGCGGATAGCCGGGAATATGTCCGTATATTTTTCCTCTAATAGTCGAAATCAATGTACATCAATCTATACTGAGGGTCGCCACTCACTGGGCCATGGAAGTGAGAAAGACGCGTTGAATATTAAACGCGACCCGCGTGACGCTTTTAAACCTCGTGACGGATGAGTAAGCAGCTCGCGAGCAAACACATGCAAATAGCCGTTAGGTCAAGTCATGATGAGTCATCAAACGCGAACTGTGTGATTTTCGTACTAAATATGGTACATGTGTGCTCACGCTGGCAATTGCTCAGGACGAACGAATCGCATTTCTCTCTCGCCAAATCTATTGGCCTCTTTCGTTTTGACGAAGCCAAGCCTTTCAAACAGTCTAGTACTAGCTCCATTTTCTTCGCCTATCCGCACCATCAGGTTCTCGGGTCGTATCGGGAAGGGAGGAGGGGGGGTAGGCACCTGCGACAGTGGTAGGCTCGCAAAAGACGCGGGTGACCCAGTCACATATGACAACGTGAGCCTCAATGCCTCAAGGGCGAGGCCCCTTCCGCGGTAGCTTTGCTCTGCGGACCAAAGACAGTGATTTGTTTGTGTGATCTTGAATATTGTCACATGCCTGCGATCATCACCCCGAGCTCTGCTTCAAAGTCGTCGTCGCTAGCATCGCCTTTTAGAAAGATGTTGACATCGCCAACCATTGGAAGGGTTGCAATGTCACCCTCTCCATTCGCAAGGATGATGAACGTCAATTCTGCCACACGATGTGAAGATCCTCCTGAACTGAGACTTTGCACTACATACTGTCATGATCTTCTCGCCAGTGTTCTACACACTCATACTTGAGCTTAGTTCGTTTGGATTCATGCGGGACATACTCTCCATCTCGTAAACTTGTTCGAGGGTGAGAGGATCAGTACCGGTATCCTTGAGCAGCTGTGGATCGGTCATCCAACGATAGTATTTCTAATGCAATTCAATTCAATTGATCTGTATTGCGATGAGGACCAGGACACATACTTCGACATGGCCTGGGGTGGATGGAACCAATACCACCTGCGGGCCCCGTAGTACCGCCTTTGTGTGCATGTGGGTAAGTTTCAAGTTAGGGGACTTTCCATTCTGGTCACGCTCGCCGGCTGAGCTGGGCCTCTCTCACTCTCCAACAATTTAAATCCACTAGACTACTCTTGTTCATCCTCATTCACACAACATGGTTCTTGGTCGTTTTGTTCACTACGCCGCAGACGCTATCCTAGTGTCAACCGTCATTGCAGGCATTCGACGTTCGAGTGGGTTCGCGTGCGTATCGGTTCCCGCTCAGATTTCACTCTTTCCACTTGACCCACATGATTCCAGCGTTGAGACGAACAGGATTTCAGACCCAACCATCCGGTCCCTCGCCGAGCGCTTCCTCGGTGTAGGAGAGACCATATTTGATATGGCACAGGCAACTGCGATAAACAGCGAGTATTTCAAGAAAGATTCGAGAAGGTAGCAGGATGGTGGAGGGGGTCGTGGTCTGTGCAGCATCGCTTCTAGACTTTCTGTAATTTATTCTGGACGGCCACTTGACACGCGTTCTTAATTGTTCCGTCTACGAGACGGTGTCGCAGCACGACCCTCTGGCGTGCAAGTGCCACGCTCCATCCGCCCACATCAATCTTGAGCTATATTTCGTTCAAAGAAAGCTAGAGAGCCAGTACTAGTGACCTGAATGGAAACAACCGGTTCTTGATATAGCATCACTCCACGGAGTCACGTCGGCGGATTGCCTCTTGGGCTGTACAATAATAATTTGCTATTTGGGTCAAGGGTGGTGCAAAACACCACGATAGATAGCGCTACCTAGAATGGTTACATAATCAGTACTGCATCGACAACTAATTAACACTGACTGCTTGTTCGCCGCTCATGTTCCCTTCGTTCCTTCTGGACCACTGCCTTGATATCGAGCCTTAAGAACAGGCCACAAGGCCCGATTTTGGGGCGTACAATGCTCGAAAACACCCCACAACCGCCTCGAACACTCCCCCAACAACCTCGTTCCGTACGCCCAGGTACTCTCCAACACTTTGCCCTGATATAAGCCAATGATGCATTCCACATAGGTCAACAGACTGTCTTTGCAAGATTACAGTCTCTGTTCCCGGCATCTCCTGCGACGGCGACTTTACCATCCTTCCCTCAGAATGACGTTGCCGTTCCGTCGCCCAAGCTCCCATTTGCGCGGAAACACCCCAAGTTTCTGAAGATAAGGATAATAACATGGAATATGCACGATTCATTGCCCAAGGTAAGCCTGCCCGGAGTTCTGGCTGCATATCCACTTACATGGATGGCGTATAGGGTGACTTGGAGGAGCTACTGGGCGCCGTATCCTCGCACGGGAATCACAAACGCTGTTCAGACGACGTTCCAATCTTTCCCGCTCTGTCTACGGAGCCTATACATCCGTATCATCTCGTTGTCGTGTGGGTAATTCGGTTCCTTTACTTTCCGACCGACTGACTTTTCTAAAGAGCGGGCCAAGAATGCCCGAGTTCGTCTGGTAAGTAATTTGAACACATGTTCCGTGCATAGTTATACACGCTTCCGCAGGTATTCCCATGGGTCTTGGTGCTGGCATCAAACTTGGAGTGTCCGATAAGGAGAAGGAGAAGGAGAAGAGCGATGAAAAGGACCACGAGAAACACCTCTATCATCTGCAAAGTATCAAGCGCAAAGACAAGGAGCGAGACGAGCTTGGCCGTGGGTGGAAAAGCTCAGATGATCTTCCAGACGAAATTGTGGTCAACTACAGCCACTCGGGTTGGACATCTATGCTTGAACACTGGTTGTGCCACCGAACACAAGCGAATCCTCAGGTACAAGCAGAACATGCATTCAAAGATCTCACAGCTTCGCCAAAGCGTCATTCTCTACATCGTCGTGTGACCGTTAAAGAGTCGGAATTGGGGCCTTACGTGCCTTTGGTCAAGGAAAGGATGATGGGACTATACCTTTCAGTCTATATACACAGAGACTTGCGTCACCTAGTTGAAGGCAGGTTCAAGTCCACCTGTGAATATCACCCGCTTACGACTCTTGCAGGTTTCTCAAAATCAGCTGTCACCGCTGGTTTAATCGGTGGACGTGTCGGTAACAAAGGGGGGGTTGGTATCAGCCTCAAAATCGATGGTTCCACCTTCTTGTTCTTGAACGCTCACCTGGCTGGTATGTAATATGTTACCGTTACTTCAGCCATTCATTTTAATGACATTCATGTTTGTAGCGCACGAAGGCAAGGTTAATCACCGGCTCGCAAATTTGGCGAAGCTCAAGGCCAGTTTGTATGATGTATAGTCACGTTTCGTTGACCTGCTTCTAGGCTGAGCTTGCGGTGGACGACTTTCTGTCGCCAAATGATCTTAGAAAAGCCAAAGATGGTGATTATCTTTACATTTTCAACAAGCGCGATCTTACACCTTGTTCTAGATGTTACGGACAGATTCGACTATACCTTCCTCTGCGGCGACTTGAATTTCCGATTAGATATAACTCGATTGCATGCGGACTGGCTGATATCTCGACATGGTGCGTGTCTCCTTGCGATTCGTTGTTTGCTTGGCTTGGGCTAAGAATAACTATCACAGACTATGCACAGGCATTCGCATTTGATCAACTGAAACAGCAAATGGAGACAAACTCGGCGTTTTCTGGTTTTCAAGAAGCACCTATTAATTTTCCGCCCACGTTCAAGTACAATGTAGTGAGCCGTTCTAAAACGAAACGACTGCGTAGCCGGCGCTCCCCTATAGACGGTAACGAGACTGAGAGAGAGGGTGGTGAGGATGATGAAAACGGGGAGGATATCGAGGGCGAATCTCGCTCGCTGGCATCGTCAAGGTGGACCACGCACTCGAAGGGCGTTGCTTCCGAACCCGAAGACGATGATTTCTTCACTGCTCTTCCCCCTACCCCGACTGTCGCCGAAAGTGGACACGTGGCCTTGGCTACAGCCGCTTTGAAAGCAAAAGCAAAATGGAAGGCGCTCCTCTCGCCATCCGTCGTCTCACAATCATCACCGGCAGCACCTATCGCCAAGTGGTTGTGGAACAAGCGTGGTCTCCGGGATCCCATCCCAAGATCGCCAGATATTGTTGTTGAACAACCTGGGTCTTCAGGACTTTCGGTTGAAGAACTTCCGTCCAGTCCTATCGAAATTCCGTCCGAAACAATCCAACTATTGGAACCACCCCTCAAACAGCGTATCCTAATTCCTCGACCATCGTCACGGGGCTTTTCTACAAAGTCGGCCCCATCAACACCCATAGAGCCTGTCCATAATGATGAAGACGATATTGCTGTCTATGACTCTTCTCACAAACAACGGGTTCCTAGTTGGTCGGTATTATTTTTGGTGACATCGGTTGACTGGTTGATCTTGAGATGGTTGCAGGTGCGACCGCATTCTGTGGAAGTCGACCGTCAAACCTGATGTCGACGCAGAGCCAGATATAGTAGATATGGCAAGACAACGGACTCGAGTTGGCACCCTGATCTCCCAAGCTATTCGGCCGTTCTCAGCTAGAGTTCGGCGCGACTCGGGAGGCTCACCTAATTCTGACATTCCCATCGTTGCCAAACAAGACTACTTTAGTCGGCCAACGACCAGGATAATTGCAGGAAACCGGCCAGTGTCGTTAACCATACCCAGGCCTCCTCGGGTTCCCATTCAGACCAGATCAACAGAAACCGTCGATCGTGTAGATGGCCTTCCTTCTCTGCGGCCAACAACGCAAGGCTCCGATAATTCCACACGTATTTCTTCCGCGGATGTTCCGTCAACTCCGACTGAGAAAGCCTTGGGTACCGATTCGGACTCACCGTCGCTTCCGTCTGTTTCCGTACTTCGAAATGATGGTCTTTCGGAGCTCCCACCCCCTCTCCCTCCCAAGGATCTACCGACACTGCCATCGAATCGTTGGCGTTTCTTCCCGTTTCGAAAAGATACATTTCAAAGTATCGCCACCCAGGAATCCGCTGTTTCGACACTTACTCTCGGGCCACATCCTCCCAAGGGGGAAGTTGTGTGTCTGAATTACTGCAGTCTAGACGACCGGGGAATGCGTCTTCTAGAGGGTCGAAGTGACCATCGACCGGTCATTGGATCTTATGCTGTCTACCTGTGACTATTCTATCCCTCTGTGTTCAATTCATGTATGCTTCCCACTGCATCGCATTTACCACCTGACATTATATTAGATTCGGACTACCCTTCTGATGATACCTTGGAATTTCCGCTGTATGATAATTTGTGCACGAACTTGACGGTCATTACGCTCATTACACCCTACCATATTCCTACACTCCTAGCTCAAATTTCTACGAATACTGTTTTATACACCCACGATCGTAGGTACATAGAATCTACAGTACGAAGGAACAGGTTTAAGAGATGGTCACCTCGACCTCGACACCAGGTTCCAAGCTAATGGAAGTCTGACGGATTTCTTTGTGAGAAATGGTAACACATAGCAAACATTTTCCTTACGATTTGCTTGACAACCTCACTCGAAGCATGAAGGTCGATGAGACGTTTGTGGATCTTGAGTTCGTAACGGTCCCAGGTCTTTGAACCTTCACCACAAGGCTGAAGATGGTGGAGGTGAACAACCGAGAACATACAAGAGGAGAAGTAAATTCTACCGTTTTGCGAGTGGTGATCTTGAGGACTTTGGTTGGAAGGCGAACTGGACCCTTGGTGGGAAGTTGCTTGTCCTTGGCACGGTTGATGAGATCGGTCGAGACTGTAGGCACGTAAAGACGAGAGAGTAGGAGAAGAAACGGGGTCGCGCGCACACTTTTCCAAGTTCCGGACGTTGCTGCTCGTCAACGTGATGCGGATTTTGTGGATTTTGGCAGCGGGGACAGCGCCTGCTGCATCGTAGGCTTTCTCGTCCTTAGTGACGTAACTCATTCTGAAGGTGTGGAAGATGAGTCAGAAGGTGACTATAGACACGATGGTTGAGTCGTGCGAGAACGATCAGAGGTGCTCGTAGACGTACCTAAGTCTGTTGATGGAGGACAAGATTAAGGTTCAGAGATGTTACACTACCTCGGCAAAGGCCGACAGTCTCTCACACTAGTACTCCACGAGGCTACAGAACTGTTGAGCCTCGCGGTTGTCGTTTTGTGGCAATAAGACCCTGACGATAATCTTGTCTTTGACTCCTCTAATATGCCATGCATTCACTTATGTATTACCGTGATCAGACGCAGATAGAGTCGTTTTCACCCCAGTATGATGTAGTTCAAGTTGAACGCAACAGCTCTGGAAAGAGCCACTTCTTTGCATGTTAGTCTTCATTCTGTGGCAAGCCTGGGTGGACAAATAGCGTGAGGGATACGATCCCTCTAGAGAAGGCGGTGGTCAATGGCATGTCTGGACGCAAGGCTTATCAATATTGATAATCATTCGGCTCGTCCTCTCCGATGCGTATACCTCAACTTGAATGTCCCGCGAGAACGTCAAGCACTCCTACGCGAAGGGAGATTGGGATTTGGAGACGGAACTGAATAATAATACCGCATGGGCTCGGGCTCAGGATTATCGACGAGAACTGTCGGTGCCGTTGACTCATAATTGGACGGGCGAAGAGGCAAATATGATGCCGGTGGATGCGTTGGGTATCGAGGTCGAAGAACAGCGAAGACAGGGACTCGAGTTAGGCAGGACGCAGTCCAGCTTAAGCCATTCTCCAGTTGATCTGTCCAATGAATTGGTTGAATCATTCCCATGCAGCTGTAAGGAAGAATTTCGTGAAGATCGAGTTGAACGAGAGTCCTCGTCGACGGTAGCAGGAGTTGCGAGTGAAGCTGGAGTCTTGCTGCGAGCGAAGACAATGTATCTGCGGAGTCACTCGACTCGCGTAAACAGGGACTGCGATCGCTTGGCAGCTCGATAGCGGCTGCGACCAAGCGGTCTCAGGGTATGTACTCCGATAGTTCCAACGGCCCTTGCTCAAGGACCGCGCGCCGACAAGGACGAGGATGTCGAGAAACTAAGTGCAGGGTTCCCAAGAATTAAGTTCAGCCTCGGAAAAGACGCAGCAACAGCAATCGGAAGATAGTCGGAACGTGACGAAACTGCAAAAGAACACTGAACGGTATCTTGCCAAAGCAGATGCCTAGTACTTGATGGTTTAAGTTCAGATATGTTTCGTTTGCAAGCACTAGTAGCATGACTTACTCACATCGATAGCACGCACGCACGGGGTTCGTTGTATACTTCCAGACCGTACCTCAAGCCAGAGAAAGTATAATACACCTTCCTGACGGACATCACATCCACACTATCAAACAAACGAGCGCGTGCGTGGCTGTCTGAAGAGTTCGTCCAACAGCGCTGCCACCTTTTGTTGTGCCTCGTTCTTCTCGTGGTGTACATACTTCAGCTCCACATCGCGACGATGTGCGATCTGCGCTTCGTCCGAGAGCAACAAAAGGAGTTTTAGAGAGTGCGTAATAGAGAGCAACGAATTCGCTGCCTTTACCTGTCACCGCGGGTTGTCATGAGCGTGGTCGCAGCGCGAGGAGAAAAAACTCACCATCGATTCGGCACGCGATTCTGCTTGAAACGACTCCTGCGCAATACGAAACTTGTCCTTGTCTCCGATCTACCACGGTCGTCAGGTCACATATAATACCCGATGGAGCGGACGAAACACACGGAAGCAAGGCTAACGATGTCGACCATGCCGTCCACGAGCACCTCTACCTCGGCATCCAATTTTTTGTTCCATTCCTCTTCGATATTGTCGAGGTACTCGTCCGAGTTTTGGTCAACAAGGGCATTGACGGCGTTACGTTGATGAAGCGTCGCGGTCGGTAGCGCAGACGGACGGGAGACGTCTGTTTGAGGTGGCTCTGACATCACCGGAGCGGAGGACGATTCACATTCGATGCGACTCCACTCATTGATACCCACAATCTCAGGCGATCTCGTCGCCGCTCTCGAGGCCGGCGACATCAAAACAGACATCGATCTCTTATTCTCTGGCACTCCAATCGACATTCTCCAAAAGCTGCCACCCGACGTGGTCAGCCTTGCGGATCTCCATACATGCATCGCATCAGTTTCCGAGGCCACCTCCGCGCGTGGCATCCAGGGAGACGAATTGTATGCAGAACAACTCCAAAAACGACACGACCGTGATACGATCATGACTTGCGGTATGGACGAACTCGACGCGTTGGTCGGCGGTTTTGGAGACGGTCGTGTCTTTGAAATCTCTGGGGATAGAGGTTCTGGAAAGACGGTACGCAGGTCGTGAGTCCATGTTCGTATATCTGATCCGCGTTGCCAGGCCCTTGTCTTGCAGATTGCCCTGCGGTTGCTCGCGGCGCACGGAGATGCGTCTGTTTTGTGGATGGATACCACAGGTGACTTTTCCGCCCAGCGAACCAGTCAAGTAGCCCAACAATTATTAGCAGGAGAGGTGACAATTTTTTGTTTTCGCTCCCTTGATCACACTAAACGGCTGAAGACGTCCTCCACAGTGCTAGAACGACTACAAGTCTCCCTCGTACTCGAGGTAGAGACTGCACAAAGTCTTCTCGAATCCCTCGACTCTTCACTGACCGTATGTATGTTCATTTGACCCGTGACGCAGACGACGATGACCTCCAGGATGTCAGGCCAATTCATCGCCCTCTAGCAACCCGAGAGTTCGCCTCGTTATTATTGATTCCGTCACGTCCCTATTGGCACCCTCTCTCAGCGCTGTATCCTCCCAAGGACACGCCATCATGACGACTTTTATGCAGCATCTTCGTACCCTAGCTCGACCCTGTTATTTGGCATTTCTTGTGAGTATACCATACAGGCATCTCATACCGCCCCATCTCACCCCTTGGAGATTGTCAACAACACGTCCGCTTCCCATCCCCACAATGCGTTGTCCGCCACTCGGAAACCAGCTCTGGGCCCTTCGTTCACTTTTCTCACGGACTGCACCATCTGGCTAGCAAGACAGGACGGGACCAACGCCGAAGCAGGCTCCTCGATTTATGTAGCTGAGATATTAAGATCACGATCGACAGTGAGTTTACGATTCTGCAAACATCTTTCTTTCTCAGCAAGATCCACCTCAGCGATCACAAACACGGTGTACGTTCAAGATCCAAAATGGCATTTTGCGCTCGGCGACGTGGATTTGACTCGAGGCTGGCCGAAGTGGAGGCGAGCCAGTGACGATAAGTGGCTGGGGATAACTGGCAAGTCTCTTGAAGTGCACGCGCGTGCTGGATGGTTGGCAAAAGACGTATTGAGTGCTTTACGCGGTCTCAACGATAAAGAACTTTCTACAGCGCTGAGACTCGGAGTTGTTTTCAGGCTCCAGCCTCATCTCTTCATAATTGCTGGTTCAAAAAAATTCGTACATTCTAATTTCTATAGGCCTCAATTTCAGATAACTTAATTGAGCAACCCGTAGAACTTCTTCACATATTCCACCGATGCTTTGTCCCCCGTGTTCTGAGGATTAAAATGTTAAGGTGCTAGGGAGAACCCCGCCCGTGAACGCACCTTGGTCAGATCATCACTGATCTTGACGCAGTTCTTGTCGTTGACTTTGGCAACTTTGATCACCATATTGAGAGCTCTGCTTTTCTCTGTGAAGCCGCTACTCTTCGTCTTGAAATCATTCGTAAGGTTTGTTCCGATTCCAAAGGAACCTGAAACATGGAATGACCACCAATGCACAGTTCTCCGTCGAAACTGACTTACATCTAAAGCCGATGTCATCACACTGCTTTTTCAATTCGAGTACCTTGTCCAAGGTCAGGGAGTCGGAATAGAGGATGGTCTTTGTGTGGATATCAATTCCGATACTCTCATACATTGCCTTCGCTGCCGGTGCAAAATTAAAGGGGTTGCCTGAATCTTGTCTGAGTGTGGTCCAATTTCGAGCAAGTTCTGGATGGTTCGCCAGATCCTGTTGTTCGAGTTCACGAAGATTCTGAAACCCGCTAAGAACGGAAGGCATACCTGGAAAAAGACCTTGGTAGAGAAGGTATCGGTCAATGCGGTCAATAATTGATTTGCATAGGTTTCCTGCCAAAGCTCCAAGGCTTTTGCATTGGCGTCTTCATAGCCCTTCAACGCTGCGACCTAGATGAAGTGGAAGACCCTTGCGCAAGTGCGACGTCGCATAATGCTTACCCCCATGAACCATTCACTACCATGTCCGTAAGCACACTAAATCATCAAACGATAAAAAACGTACTGCGCGATGGTGCCCACCGAACGAATTCCGTATTTCTTTGCAAAGTAGGCCTTCGTGGTTCAGGATTAAATACATATCAATCAAAGAGTGTTTGACGGCGATGCAGACATTACTTGTTCCAAAAAAGACCCCTGGCCCAAGCGACCTGTCAGCTTCTTCCTTCAGAGCTGAAATTACGAGGTCTTGTATGTAGAATGACCGTCTTCTCCGAGTTCCGAAATCACTAAATGAACATCCTGCCTGCAACAACGTCCGCGCTTTTGCGGACGCGGTCTCTGTAGCACAAGTTTGAATAATGTCAAAAAATACAGAGCACAGTGCTCACCTTTCTGGCCTTCGTAGTTCCAATCAGTCGCACCTACCCTGAAGTAGAGCTCGCTTAGACAAGCCATTATGGGAACTTCCCAGAGTACAGCCTCTTGCCAAAGACCGTTGGCTTCTATCTCGACTCTCCCTTCTTCTCCATCGTCGGAGACCGGTATGAACTTGATAGATACTTGCGCGGGATCGAACCGAAATTCGGAAAGATATCCAACATAATCCTCGGAAAAATAGGGGAATGTATCCGCCAGCCAACTCTTCTCCTCATTGGACAGATGCAGATCCCGAAATCCTGAGGGATAATGACAACGTATATGGAAAATAAGACAGGTAGGACATGCCTTGAATGGATTTGTGGAACAGGTCGATGCATCTACGAGGGAATAGTACATCAGGGTCCCGGTGGGTGAATTTGTAGAGTGCTTGCGCCTCCGGGAAATGATGGCGGATGGCTTGCTGCATTGTGAACTGCCGGCGCTCAACTGACCAGCGGAACGATAGAGATGAAATTTACCTTGTACAGATCAGTGTCCAGGAGAGATTTGTGGGAGTATACCAACTCTTCCCCGTCCTTGTCCATGATGGTATTGCGCAAGTAGGGGAATTCTTACAGGTGACGGGCCTGTACTTATATCCGGGTGAGCTGATGAGTCCGACCGAAATTCGTCAATAGATCAATATTAATCAGATTAGTAATCTATTAGTCTAAGATCTGGGCGGAGCCTGAACTCCATCATTGGTTCGTTCGAACTTCCGTTTTGGAAGGGAGGCCTTAGATAGACCAAGGATGTTTAGGTTACTGTCACTTCCCTCCAGGCGCTGTTTTTCTTCGGCAACAAAGCATCATGTCAGTCTGTGTAATGCCGATACAGCAACACAAGTAGCCGAGGCATTTGTTCCGGCTGGCGCAAAAGACAAGGTCATCATTGAAGCATTTCCAGGTATGACCATTCTTCTGGTTGCCAGTTAGACTGACAACGATTATGGTAGGAAATGGAATATTGACACGTGCCCTGCTGCAGCTGCCGAGGGAACGAATACGCAAGATCATTGTTCTCGAGAATGCTGAAGGTTTTCTTGATAACCTTCGGGTATGTCAATATATTACTATTTGTACGGCCCCACTGAATACATTCAGCCGCTCCAAACCATTGATTCTCGCGTGCGAGTTCTCCCTTGGGATGCATACGCTTGGGGCACCTATCACAATCTGGAAGCTGAGGGCCATCTGCAGGATGTTGAACCTTCTTCTTGGCAAGAACCCTCGCCTTCAACTGATCCTTCACTTCGCTTTATTGCGCATCTCCCAACATCCATCTATGGCGAGCAGCTTGTCGCACAACTGTTGCGTCTAATACCTGATCGGGGCTGGCTCTTCCGCTATGGCAGAGTACCCATGAGTTTCATAATGCATGATTTCGTGTGGGAGGTACGTTTATATTGCATTTCCTTTGCCGTTTTGACCAGCTCTTGCAGCGTATATCAGCAAATACTAGTAGTGCCGATAAGCTAAGGAATCGGTGCAAACTATCTGTAATAGCTGAAGCGGTTTCCTCGTTTCGGGAAGTCGTCCCTTCGGGTATCCTGCAACCGTACGAAGACCATTTTTGGCCATCGCGTCTTTCCGCCGCTGAAGGTCGTTCAAAGAAAAACCGGCAAAATAGAAATATGGTAGCCATCACTATGGATCCGTTGTCAAATCAGGTTCTTTGCCTAATCTTCGGTACGCCGAGATAGCTCACACATTCGACAGGTCATTACACAAGGACTTCTTGACAAGTGGGACTTTTGCCTGCGCAAGTTGTTCGTCCTTAAATCGACTCCGCTCAACCGTGCTATCTCGTATGTCAGCCCGTGTGATCTCGATTGACGCACTCATTCGTTGTCAGTCATCTAGCCCCGGGTGCGTCGACCTTGTTGAAAATGCTTGAAGACGGTTCCCTTTCTGGCCATCATTCAATTAATACTTCCAAGCCTGTGCGCGAAATGGATGTACAGGATTGGGCACTACTTGTGCAGGCATTCCACGCATGGCCATTTGCCCCTGACGTTAGTTCACAGCTACAACCTATTAACTTTACTTGCTAACCGTGTTCACCATCCAGGATTTGCTTATAACAGATTCATTCTCTCGTGAAGATAGACTTTAAATATATTGGTGTTAATTAGTGGCTAACATTCCTGGACCGGAACGGGTCTGTTTTCTATAATTACCATGGGGTTCCTGGAAAGGCTGACCCTACCAAAAATCGAGGCGTACGGGTTGACAAACCACAAAAGAGGCAAGCACAGGTATATTTTCCTTGATACTTACAACGTGATAGTTTGGGCGCAGACCTGTCCATAGAAACGATCAAGGGCTCTTTTGTTGATGGAGATTGATTAATGTTCATGCACATACCGTACTGCGGTAGATTACATAAGTAATAACATACCTACCTTTGAGACAGACCGTCATGCAAGGAAAGTAGGGTCTGTGGACACATCCCAAGCGCGCACTCATCTCTTGTCAGGATTCAACAAGTACTACCCGCCGGACTACGATGGAGAGAAACACAAGAGTCTCAATGCATACAGAGGTTGCCATCATTCGTCATATTCCGTATCCAGTACCAACGCTCACTCAACTCACAGGCAAACACGCCCTGGGTGATCGAGCCCGGAAACTTGACAAGGGCATTCTGATAACCCGTTTCGAGCTACCCTTCAACATATGGTGGTAAGCTCCCTTCTTCTTCCCTCTTTCCACCTATCGCTCACGAAAAAAAATATACACCAGCGGCACATGCAACAACCACATCGGGATGGGCGTACGCTACAATGCCGAAAAGAAGAAAGTCGGGTCGTACTACTCTACGCCGATCTATGCCTTTCGATGCAAATGCCACTTGTGCGATGGGTGGTTCGAGATCCAGACGGATCCCAAGGTCGGTCCACCCTCGAGTTTCGTCGGCGTGACCCACCGACGCCTCACACACCTCGACAGAACACCCGGTACGTCGTTGTCTCGGGTGCGCGACAAAAAGACGAGACATGGAATCCCGAAGAGAATGGTGGCTTCGCGATACACGGTACGCCGACGCCACGACCCCTTTCCCCATCTCTCAGTGCTCAACGCGCGTTGGGACAGACACTGACGGCAACGCTGGACCCGTCGATCCGCTCGCAGCGCTCGAAAAGTCGACGGCGGCGCAGGACCACGTGAATAAAGTACAGATCCCTCGGCTCGAGTCGTTGCAAGAGGTGTCGGATCATTATAATAGCGATCCGTATGCGCTCTCGTCTCTCGTGCGCAAGCGGTTTCGTGCTGAGAAAAAGGTGGATGCTGCGAAGCGTGCGGCGGACGATCAGCTCAAGGGCCGGTATGGCTTGCCGGAGACGTTGCGACTCGCGGTGGAAGATGACGAATCAAAGAACGAGGCGCGGCAGCAGTGGGAAAGGGGTAGAAGAGAACTTGAATCGCGGATCACCCGGAAAGCAAGGCTGCAGAGCTCAGCCAGTCCCTTATCCCTTTCGTTGGGGTCATCTCAAAGTCGTGATCCCGTGGCGTTGTTGAAGGCACGGGTACTCAGCAATACTCGCCAGTCGAAACCACCAGACGCACCAAAGTAGAATGCTTAGACCTTTGTACCGATCACATATTGTATACTCACGACACCCACCATGGCTAGTATCAGTCAGCTATCCATTAAGAGACCAAGGTCTGAGCAAGAATACGCGATAGCAGGAGTAGAACAACATTAGGAATACAGAACAGTGACACGTAAACCAAGAAGAAAGTAGTAGGATAACAGGGGTAGGGCCAATCTGGCATGGAGATGGGTACGTCACCGCGAGTGAAACAAATCAGTATATCCAGCATAAAGATGGAAGCAAATAAATAATCAAAACACCACACGATACTATGAAGTAAAAATCGCCCAAGGTTGGTCAAGTGTATGCATCGCGCCCTCCCATTTCCAGTTATCGACCTGATAATACGCCGACTCGCCCCCGTCAATCTCTTTGAGAGAACCCAATCGAAGAGGATCGGAACGATCCCCGGAGTCGTCGAGTTTGGATTTATCAGGTGATCCGGTATTGCCCAACAAATCACCCTCGGAGCCTGACTCAGGGCTGGGGTTCGTCTCAGACGAGTGAACAAGATCAGGCGTAGTCGCCTTGGAATCATTGTCCTCGTCCTCGAGTGTGGTAAAGGAAGAAAAGTCGATATACTCCAAAAATGCATCGTTGGCAGGGCCCATATGGGGCGAGAGCGCAGTGGGCGGTGGACCTGCATCCCCGGCTCCGTGTACGGAAAGCGCGGCAGCCGTCGCCGCAGCGTCCGCAGGCTCCTGAGCCACCCCTGCCAAGATCTGATCCAACGTAGAGGCAATGTCATGATGAATCTCATTGTCCGTTGACGCCGTCATCGCAAATAGTTCCTTCATCCGATCAAAGAATGCAGCAGCGTCATCGTTCGTCTTGATGTTTTCTAGTTCCTGCTGCTTCTTGATGAGTGCCTCGCTCGCCTCACCCTCCCATTCCGTCTTGGCCTTCTTTGGCGACGGTGCATTACTTGCCTCGGCTTCCAAAGGGGCAACACTAGTGAGGGTAGCCACGTCCTCTTCAGGAGGACGCTTCACTCCAGCAACGGAAGGCGCCGATTCTGGCGTAGCAGAACTTTTACCCGCCGTCGATAATCTCCGGTGAGCTCGCGCTGCACTCTTGACCTTGCCGATTGCTTTCGATGGAGGTGACTTGGGAGTCTGGGGTGATCCAGCTGCAGTCTGAGGCGTGGGAACACTCGTAGCTGGCGTGGATGACGACGCAGCGGCAGAATGGGGGATAGGGGATGCAATGGCGGAAGAGGCTGGTGGCGCTGGTGGACTAGGAGGGAATTGTTTCTTGATCGGGGGTTGCTGTTGTTGAGGATGGGATTGGGATTGGGACGGCGTGGACTGGGAGTGAGATGGAGGTTGAGGTGGAATCTGGAGACTAGACTGCGAGGGCGACGGATGCACTTGTGATGTCTGCGAGGAACGTCCACTCGCCTGGGGCACAGAGGGCGTTATCGATGTGTTTGGATTCTGCACTGGTGGCACCGTGAGAGGAGGGGCACGTGCAGTAGGTGGGATGGCATGCTGTGGAGGATTTGCGGTGGGGTTAAGGGCAGCAGCCTTTACTGCGCGCCAGCGAGTATCAAACTCCTCGTTGAGCTTGAGGACTTGCATCTGCATGGAACGCAGCGTCGTGAGACTAATAATGTACTGAGGTTGTAGTGAGGAAATGAGTTGCCGTTGCCTTGCCACTGTCAACACCTATGTGAAACGAGTCACAAAGGTAAGTATGGCAAAAGAGAACAAAGGAACCCACAATGGCGACGAATTTTCCGAGAAGTTGCTCATTTTTAAAAACTAAGAAATACAGATGCAGTTTCCCTTCGAGGTCCGACGTCATCTTGAATACTTGTTCGAGAAGTTGATCGAAATCCGGTCGTTGCTCCTCCGGGACATGCGTTGTAGCAATTGCAGGGAGACCTTTGAAAGAAGGATGAGCGGCAACAAAGGAGATACAAAGAAAGCTTACTACGTTGTTGAAACACGTGCTTAAGCTGATTTATCGTCATCATTGCGTGTTGAAATTGCTCCTGCGTTACTGGTTGCTTGTGAAGCGCAGGCACAGCGCTCTCCTGTCCAAAGGATCCATTTGCCATCTGGGGATCGCTGGGAGGCGCATTACCCATCGGATTCGGTCGCTGGAGCTGCAAATTAATAGACGGTTGATCGTGCATAGTGGGCATCTGATTCTGGGCATTCGCTATATTCTGCTGCTCTTGCTCCGCATTTCTTTTCGCAATCTGTTGGAGGTGTTGTTGTTGTTGGTACACCTTTTGAAGTTCGGAACGATGGCGCTCTACAAAAGTGATCATGGGGTCTTGGAGACGTTGCGCACGCATTTCTTGGACGCTCATATGCGCATACCGCGCAGCTGCAACGATGACCTGTTGATTAATAATCGGGCGGGCAGGGCTTGGGTTTGGTGGTATCTCGGTAGAATTCCCGGACATGCCAGCAGTCGCACTGTTACCAATGGCGAGGGAGTTGGGATTCATCTGGTGCATTTGCTGTTGCGGTGACCCTGCCGCTGGACGATTCTTGACCGTCAGGATATAGGCGTTCTCAAAGTGCTGAAGATACTGGTCGTAAGTGTTGTGAAGCTGTTGCGCAATTCCAGGCCCAGCTCGACCAGGTTCGCCTTCGTTTCCTGGGAACTGAACGATGCCAAGTCGACCGCCAATCGTAGCCCACATGTCTCGTTGTGTGACCTATGAGAGTTCAAGATTAGCCTTTGAATACCCTAGCGCTGGGACACCGTACCGATTTTGCACCACCTTCATGCATGACTTGAATGTGCAACTGATGCAAATCCACCATCCTATTATCCCCAATCGGCACACGAAGGCCAACAGTTATATTTTGGCTTCGACAAAAATGCCCATACGTAGATTCAAACCGCTGCTTATCCAGTGGCATTATCCCCACCGGTTGCCGTGGTTGGTTGGGAACCTTTTGTCCGCCTTGGATCGCAAAATTTCCAAGGTTTGGAGACATGGTGTTCGGCAGTTGACCGCCAGGAAGTTGGTGAGGGGTGCCTCCAGTTCGAGGGGGAGGAATGGTACCGGGCCGTCCAATCGGCGTAGGTTGAATGGGGATCTGTTGGTTCAAGGCACCTGATCCCTGGGCAGGTAACGGAGACGCGCCATTACCAGCAGGAAGATTATACTGTCCCGTCACGGGTTGGTTAGCCTGAGAAACAAACCCAGGCTGGACTGGGTTATTTGACACGGATGCTTGCTGGGGCTGTTGCGAAGTAGAATGCGCCATGTGGTTCCTACTGAAACGTCAACGGATGATCAGACATTCTAGAAAAACAGAACACATACATGTGAGCCATGTTCGAGGGAGGTATACCGTTCGCCATCTGCTGCGTCAACATAGCGCTATAAGTGGATAAAAACTTGTTGTACATATCCTTCCGGTTTTGCAGGTCGGCGCGGAGGTTATTGATTTTCTCCTGGACGTGAGGATCAACGGAAGGGGCATTGCGTATGCTTTGCATGAGGGCCTGCATGTTGTTCTCAGACTGCTGGATGACACCAAGCAGAAAGCTCCTCCGCTCCTGGAACTCGGCCGCCGGCGCCATTCGCTTCTGAACACTCTGCTGAGGGTTCCCTGGTACCATGCCCTGATTGGAACCAGGAGGACCCACGGGTTGTGCAGCAGGATGGGGTGAACTGTGTATTTGACCCTGAGAAGGCTGCATGGACGAGGAGACAAACATATCCACAGCAGGTTGTTGGTTCGACGCATGTTGGGCGCTTAGACTCGACTGCTGGAGGCGGGCCATTTCCTGTTGACTGAGCATCTTGAACTGGCGAGAGAGGCCGGGGTTATTAAGCCCATGCATCGCAGGATTCATGTTGAACGAAGCTTTGAGTTGCTGTTGGGTATTGATAGGCAGGTTGGCGAAATTGGAGGGCATGAGGGACTGGGATTGGCTACCCTGAAGATCGTGGAAGACGGGGGGATTCATGCGTTGAGCGTTGAGCGCAAATGATTGTTGCATCTGTTGAACAATGGGTTGACCTTGACCATGGGAGAGAGCCTGCCCTCGCGCGAATTCCTGCATCTAAACAAGGAAAAATGTCAGCAACGTAATTACGACAAAATCAATCTCAGCGAGATATGAACTTTGGGCAAAGAGCGGAACGGAAGGTCCAACGCACTACCGAGTGATAAGATGGTATATATACAGCGTAGTTGGGAAAAGGGGGGATTGACCATACATATCGTCATCACATATGGGACAGACATGCATATCTCATTAACGAGAGACAAAGTGGATTTTCCCAGACCACGACTGAAGGGGGCGAGAAAAAAACACGCAAAGTGGGACTTGCCTGTTGGGTCATCTGAGAAGCGGCCAAATCGCCCGACTGTTGGGAGCGGTATGCATTCTGGAGTTGATTCATCTGCCACATGCGACTGTGCTCGGAGTTAGAGAGCGCCGAAATCATCTGAGGGTCGGGTTGCTGAGACTGTGGTGGCTGTTGAGGGATCTGGGATTGTTGGAGGGAGTTGGGCGTGAGGCTCTGGGGAAACATAGGGTACTGGTGGATGCGATCGGCCATAATCCAAATTCCTGGGTTTTGGCGGTGCGAGGACGATAGATGTTTTAGGGTGCTGTGAGAGAGCTACGACGGTCGGGACGAACTCGACGCACAAACGTACGACGACGAACGTGGTCGGAAATGAGGGGGCCGTGCACAACGACGGGGAAGGGAGTGGGCGACAGCGGCAGCAAGCACAGAGGATGCTGGTGGTGGGAGCGAGGTTGGGTCCGACCTTCCAAACACCTGCTAAGCACAGACCATAACGGACCAAGACGGACTTTGAAATATCATCGGCTTGTATCCTTAAAATGGTATTTTCCCGTAATTTTATTACTGAAAAATACCCGTGTAGAATCTATCATCTCCCTGCCCCCATGACCCCCTTCGCTGGTCCGTTGTCATAGTCCCGAGAGCGTCTCGGGAGCGGACCACGGTATTTGTCTCATTGGTGAGTCTCCAACTCTCCAGCACACGACTCCCTCACCCCAGCAAGTCGTGGACGTGAACGTGCGTGCGAAGCTTGCCCTGGTTCTCTTCCGCAAGGGGGCAAACGCCTCACTTTTTTTCCTCTCTTGGATTTCCATATGTCATTTCATATGCATGTTTCGATACAAGTTATCAAGTTATTTTCCAGGTTATTTTATTTGGGTACCTTTCAAGCGTTACACATGTGACAGGTCACGCTCAATTTATTAAAGAATGGCAATATCTTATTTATAATATTTTTCCCAGCCAGTGCACGAAATGCTATGCCAATTGATCCCGCTCCCCGACTCCATATATATCGAGGCAGCGCGCGCTCTCAGATATTTTATTGATTTTTTTTTTTCAATCAGCAAACATCGTACGTACAAACAGTATCTGACAAGAGATAACCTGCTTCTAGAACTTCCAGGAATATCTGGTTGACCGACTGTGGGTAGAGACATTTCCAAACGAGTAACATTGTATGCCGTCAGTTGTCTGTAGGAATGCATTGCGTGGCGTACGGGTGGGTATGGTTATGGACATTAGTGTGGACGTGAACAAACGGAGTTGTGAATGATGCTATGTATGACTTAAATCCTGATCAACTGTCTCTCTGAAACGGATAACCAAAGGGATCATGTTGGGATAAAAAAAAGAGGGTGATCAAGCTTCTAAGTAGGGACTGGCACCTGTCCATGTCTGTGAAATGGATGAGAATGCTGGATTAGTCGGCACGATCATCATACCGGTAGCCACGACTGTCAGTCACGACTTCTTCTGTTGCTCTGCCATCCGCTTTCGGACTGTTTCTATGACAGAACTCACGTAGAGATGGTCAAATTGTTGGAGGCGGTCTCTGTAGGTCTTCTCCAGATGGGCGGCTACTTCGGGAGAGGACTTGGCCGGTTCGGTCGCTGTTGCGGCTGTTTTGATGAAACCGAGACGTGCCCCGACGACGTCCCAAGATTTGCGAGCCAATACCTACGACGATCAAGGCTTGTCACAGAGCACGACGGATTAAAGCAATTCGACGACCGACCCTAGCATAGCTTCCTTCTTGCATAACAGCGACATGCAGAGAATACACGTCTATCACGGGTCTGCTCACATCGGGCATAATGATGGTCGTATTCAATTTGATAGACTTTCCGTGGCAAAAATGAGCATAAGCTGCATCAAAACGTGTCTTGTCGAGAGCAGGAGGAATATAAGACGCGAGTACGGCAAATTGTTCCGGAGTTGTGTGAGAGAGAGCCGGATGAGAGACTTGTGCGATCGCTTGATTGAGTCGGATTAACAGGTCCTCGCGGCGCTTTATCTCAAATTGCGCTCTTTGGAATTTAGCCTGAGGTGACCAAGAAGAAGGGTCTTGGGAAGATGTAGCGGATGGTTCAGTCGAGACGGCATCACGCGGAGGTGGGGGAGGCTGCTCGAGGCCCGGTTGAGTGGCGCTCAAGTCCGCAGCGAATTTTTGCCAGGAATCAATCGAGTCTTGAAGAATCTTGCGACGTTCAACAAGCTCTGGGAGGGTGTAAATCTTTGTGGGAACCTGAGATTGCGCCGTTGAAGGACCGAGCTGAGGCTGCGAGGACGATCGGCGGAGTTGGGGCGCATCCAAGGAGGAGGGGGACGTTGTTCCGCCGGAAAGTGCCTTGGTCTGTAGAATATCGGGCTCAGGACCGGATTCCGCGGACGTGCTTTGATGAAGAAACAATTCAACATGGATTTTAAGTGGATGCAAGGAGGGTACCTCTGATATTTTCCCCGGGAGCTCGCACCGTTGCCGGTGTCCCCGCCCCGACCTTCCTCGTGGAGGTCGCCGTTCTGGGCCATCTTGATAGCCCTATCGACTTTATCTAACAAATCCTTTCTGTTCCTTGCTTCGCCGCGTACGTGCTGGATCTTGGAACTAGGGATTCCAGATCGGGCGGCCATGAGATGGAGGACGGCATCATCAATGTGGGAGATCGCTTTTTGAAGGAGAAGATTGCGAGCACGAAGATTAGATACAAGCAATGTACGCCTTGTGATGTCCTGTGACTCTTTGTCTATGGCGAGGTCGGAGGTGGGGTGGGGTGGCGCGGTAGAAGGGCGCGGGGGAACGTCAGACGGAGGGGACATTGGGTCTTGCAGGGACGTCGTTGTTGGTGAGGGGGCTTGAGCGGACCCATTGGTAGACCGAGGCGTTTCGGTTAGAGGATCGTTGTTGGGAGTATTACAACTGTCTGGTATCATGTAGCATGTGGGATCTTAAACAATTAGAACTTGGCAGACTGTCGGTGCGAGTCATGAAAGGGTTGAGAGGCTCAAGAACCCGAACACGCGGGGGCCGTACGGCATCTGGCGCAGCCACAACCACTCCGAGGGGAACAAAATATTAAAAAATGAATACAACATGCGGGGCAAATACACAACGAGATGGTCTAGATAGGATGTTATTTAATGGGCGACGCTTCCCGAGCTGGTCCCATCTTGTGGTGATTTAATGATTATGGCTGGTCCTGCCTCTAATATAACGTCGTCATCGTCATCAATGTCCTCATCATGCTCCAATTGTTCATCTGAGTAGAATGTGCTGGGATCGGTGAGATAAATATTGGAGGAGGGTTTTTTCGAAAGAGGAAGAGGGCCGACGGCGAGGATGTGATCCTCGCTGCCTTGGGGCAAATCCTCTAAAAGGTCACCTTCAACGGGAGTTGCGGATGCGATGTCACGCTTGAAATAATAGCGGATACCGACGGGTATCAAAACACCGATGACGACGGCGGATAAGAGGAAAAAGTTTTTCCAGGAAAAGAGGTTGAAATCGGCGGCAGAAGTCATTTCATCGAGACCGCCGCCGATGGTCGTATGAATGACGGTGGTACCAAAAACACCGAGCCATGTGGTTGACCAAAAGGGAAGGAGGGTGATACCGACGTGGGGACAGACAATATTAATGACCCAGTGAGGAGGAAGCGGAGCGATGCGGAGGATGATGAGGAAAGAAAAGATGTTGTCTCTTTGCTGGCGGAGTATGTCTGACCATTTGTCGAGCTGGGCCTTCCACCTTGGTACGGTGAGAAGGGCGGGGCCAAAGGCAGCGCTGATGAAATAGCAGAGGGTGGCGCCGGTTGCGACGCAGGTACAGGCGAGGGGGACTGCGATGGGGACACCCCAGACTGCGCCTCCGAGGATGGCGAGATACATGGAGCCAGGGAGGGAGAACGTTTGGAGGCTATACAAGGAGGGTGAGGAGAGGAGGGCGGGGAGGGCGGGGACATACAAGAGATATGTGGTGACATAGCACACGACTGTGCGAGCGGGGTAGATATCGCGGTACTTCTTTAAAAGGGCATTGAGGGCCTTGAGATCGTCAAACGACTTGGGTATGTGTAAAAGGGGTCGATCGTCACTGGAAAGACAAAATGAGGACATGGAGGCGGGTCAGAGGGGTCACGCACGAGTCGAGCGGGGGGAGGGCGAGGTAGAGGGTGCCGCCGAGGAGGAGGGTCGCGACCAGAAAGAGGGCGGCCATGCGAAGAGCGGCGGAGAGGAGGAGTCTTGCGGGTGAGATGCGGGGTTGATCGGCATCGTCGGATGGTAGAAGCGGGTCGGTGTCGCGGACGGTGTCGAGCGTGTACTCGGACGTGTTTGGGTGGTGGTGCATGGTCGAGATGGTGATGATGATAAATAAAATAAATAAATAAATAACATAAAGGGGTGTATGATCACGTGATGATACACAAAGGAGAACGGGCACGGACTCGGCGAGACAAGGCGGGCCAGCTGGGAGGAGACGATATCAGTACGATGACACACATCCTCCCTCCCCACTCGGACATCTCCCTCCACTCCGCTCTACACATGGAACAGCGTCAACAGCAGCAGCAGCAGCACATTCAACCAGCCCAGCAGCAGCAGCAGCAGCTACAACCACCACCTCAGCCTCAACAGGCGCCGTCTCAGCCCACCAAGAAACGCAGAAAACCCGACTCTTCCCCGGACGATGTCACCTCAGCCTCGGAACCACGACGTCTCAGACGCTCCCATGAGGCCTGCGCACGCTGCAGGAGTAAGAAAATCAAGGCAAGTCCCGTCGGTGACTACCGACCGCAAATCTCCGTTCGCCTGTCTCACTCTCATCCCAGTGCGACTCGAAGCATCCAAAATGCACCGCCTGTGCGACCGCAGGTGTTCCCTGTCAGCAGGAGGACAGACACAGACAGACGCTCACCCTCCGCGGCCACACCGAATTCATCGAGCGCCAAATCACCCTCTGCGACGCTCTTCTCAGACGTCGTCTCCCCGGATTCAACCTCGCAAATCTCGACGAGATCTGTGTCCGCGAGGGAATTGAGATCGATGCCCCAATTCCACCGCCCCCCGATTTTCAGAACCCTCCCTACCCCCAGCACTCAAACGCTCCCCCTCCCAGCTCTCCCTACTATCCCCCCCTCGTCCCTCCCGGCTATCCCCACCCCGGCGTTCCAATTTATGCCCCGTATCCAACTCACATCCCCATCCCCGGCCCCCCCGGTTCCTATGCCCCCCACATGCACCCCGGCTTCCCTCCCCCGCCCCCTCAGCACATCCAGCCCCCGCCCCAGATCCAGCCTCCCCCCCAGCAAGTCCCCTCCAACCACACCACGCCCTCCGTCGAGGTCAAAGGTCAGGATCCGCAGGCACTCGATGTCTCCGATACACCCGTACGCCCCCCTTTCTCCTTCACAGCTTCACATCCCTCATCTACATTCACAGGCTATTGCAAAGAGCTTTGGTGTCCATCCGCTCATCATGAGCGAAAGCCAGCTCGTCGCTCAAAACGACAGAGAAGATCTCGCCGTTGGTTCCAACGGTCTCTCATCCGGCCGTGATCAGAACATCACCGAAATGTCTCCTCCCCGTGATCCCAACGCCTGGTTCTCCATGACTGTCACCACCTCAAACGTCGGCCTTCCTTCTCCAATGACTTCCAAACTCACCATTTGGCTCCCCAAAGACCGAAAAATGGTCAACAGAATCGTCGACGCTTACTTTACCCGTCTCAACATTCACCGTCCCGTCTTCTTCCGCTCCGATTTCGAAACCCGTCTCAACGCCCTCTATGATTTGGAAAATATCCAACACGATCCCGGTTTCGTCTGTAGCATGTATTTCATCCTCGCACTCGGTACCTTGAACGAGCTCAACCACAAGGTCACCCTCGTCGACAACAACCTTAAGTCCCCCACTGATAGCCCAATCTCCACAAAGAAACTCCTTCCAGTCGAATGGCCCGAGTACTATGAATTCTTTGAGCGCGCTCTCGCCGTCAAACCTCACCTCCGTGTCACCATCACCAGCCTTCAGGCCCTCATCTTGTTGCAATGGTATCTCTACACCGAGGTGAGCCTCGCTCATCCATCCATTACTCCATCCATCCTCACATCACCTCTCCAGCGACAAGGTCGTTCCCTTTGGCGTCTTGTCGGCAGCCTCGTTCGCTTATCGATCGAGTTGGGTCTTCACCATGATCCCATGTCCCAGAACAACACCTTCACCGAGGAAGAAGCTCAACTTCGCATTCGATTGTGGGGCATCGTCATGGTCCATGATCGTGGGACGTCTATTCTGCTCGGCAGACCTCTCGCCATCGCCCCCTCTGATTCAAATACCCCCCATCCTTCTCGTCCTCTCGCTGGCCAGCAGCACCTGGACTACTCTGAGCACTTTTTACTATCCCATCCCATCGCCGAGATTCAGGCCGATATCATCAATTCCCTCTACGCTCCTTCGAACAAGAGTGCAGATGCCGTCATGCGACACGCTACTCGCATTATCAAGAGTATGATGGAGTTCCGAAGACAGTTGCCAGAGAGTTACAGGTACTTCTTTGGTGGCACAGAAGATTGGCCGTTGGAAAAGCGACAAGAACTAGTCCGCGACATCACTGGGGATCAGGGGCTCACCCTGCTCAAAATTGGTATTTCGAGAATACTGTTGCTCCGAGCCCTGTTTAGCTTGAAGGAGCTTGATTATGTCCATCGCTCGAAGGCGCTTGTCGATGGTGAGTACCTCTTTACTCGCTTTCAAAGTCACTCATGTTGCACTAGCCATCGTCACCTCCCACAACATCATCATTGTGCACAATCATCTTATTCGGTTCCCTGACATCGCTTTCTTTGTCTCTCCCATCCCACTCCACATTGCAGCCATGGTGATTCTGTATGGTCACATGTCTCACTGTGAGCGCTTGTCGCGACAAGTCATGATTGAAGACGTTTGGATGGCACTTGACATGTTGCCTCGATTCCGATGGCGCTGGGAACGCAAGGATCTGAATGGTGGTCATCCTCTGATATCCAAACTCGCTGAAAAGGTTCTCAGCGTGGATCTTCATTCTGTTGCTCCTCCCAAGGACCCTATTTTACTGTCCGAGGTCGACTGGGACACCGAGAATGTTATTCTAGGTTCCCCCTCCATGCCGTCTCCAAGGCAGGTACACTTGCAACAGCAACAACAGAAGACCCCAACTCTGGCACACCCATCATACCCGGGTGATACGAACATGGTCTACGGACCACGGACCGCTTCCCAAAGCACCACGCCTGTCAAAAACATGAGTGCGCAGGTTTTACCCGGGGGCATTGGGGAGAAGCTTGCCGAGGTCCCGACGGGCTTGTTCTATCCGTTCTATCCCGAGAACCCGAACGTGTCCTCTGAAAATGGAGACTATATCCAATTGCTGGCGGCTGCGGCTGCCCAGCCGAACGGGGCCAATGGGACCTATGGGTGCCAGCAATCACAAGATTCGTATATGCTAGAAGAGATTGTTCCAGCCAGCATTCCACCCAACGGGCATACCGGCGCGATTTGGATGAACGTTGTGAGTACTTCGCAGAGGCTATCTCGTCTTCGCTGATGGACCGGCCTGGGTGTTTTTCTCCCCCTGTTTTTGTAGAGTCAGAGGAGTATGCAGTATTGACATATACGTTGTATCTGCCCCTCGCGTTTCTTTGGGTTTGTCCCTTGTTTTTCTTTTTCTTTCTTTGTTGCTAGCTTTTGTGTCTGTCGTCGACTGGTCTTCGGACAGTTTTTTGTACAATAGTCTTTCTCAAGGCCACTTTCTGTCCTTTCTTATTTCTCTTTATACTCTACCGCCAATGTTACCTACTACTTTCCCGGGGCAGTTCGTGTTTTTTTTTTTTTCCGTTTTCCCTGATCTTTAAACACCGACTTGCAGTCTAGCATATGATCTGTTTAACGAGGCTGCTTGCTTTCTTAAATCGATGCAGCACACTCTTATGACATGCGATTGAAAAGAACATTCCTAAATGTGAGACAAATACATCAGAGGTACAGCAGAAAACGCAGTCAGATTAATCTAAAAAGTAAAAAGTAGCCGACGGATAAAACTATCCCAAAATGCGTTCCATCTTGTCCAGAATAACGTCGATGCCCCTGATGAGAAGTACGACATGCTTTGGCAGCAATGCCGCCTTGTCGGATTCTCTGTCCCTATCGTCTGTCGTGTTCCTCCGACCGTTTGCAAACATGTCTTCTTGAGCGTCCTGGATGGCTTTTTCGAGCGTGACAGGCAAAGAGAGCGTGATACGGGTCAGCTGAATCGTTAATCGAGAGCGACCTGTGATATCGAGGTAGGGCAATTGACGAAAGGCGTACTGGAGTTCGAGCACGCGGACGAGTTCGGTGTGGAGGGCGAGGATGCAGGCGCGGCAGGCTTCGGGGATGAACGTGGGTCAGTCAGGGGGGGATGGCATGGGGCAAAGGGTGGGGCTTACTGAGGACGCGGCCGCGGATTCGTTCGAGACCAGAGAGGACGGCGTCGATGCTGTCGTCGCTGAGTTTAAGGGATGGGTTCAAGTCGCTGACGGCTTCTGTGGGGGAGGGGTGAGTGCGGGGGGTATACATGGGTGGGGGGACGTACGGAGTAGTGTGCGTATCATTTCGAGGTTTCCGTCGAGATAGTCGTTCATGATGTTGAGGAGGACGCCCTGGAGGGTTTCGTCTGCGTACGCGCGGGGACGCGTGCGTAGGAAATCGGATGGGTCGTCGGCTGGGCGGGCGTCGTACGTCCGTTTGAGAGAGGGCTGGGAGAGGACGCTGTAGGCGATCGAGACGCGCTGGAACGCGTGGGTTGCGTCGGGGTTTCCGGGGCATTTGCTACGCGGGGAGGTGAGTGGAGCAGAACGAAGAGGGTGAGGGGGGGACGTACTCTGGGTGGCAGGCTTTGCTGCGGGAGAGATAGGCCCGACGGAGGGCGAGTCTGTCGATGGTGGGTGTGCGGGTGATGCCGAGGATGCGGTAGAGGTCGTTGGTGGCAAGGATCTCGTGTATGACGTGGTTTTCGTGGCTCAGTTGGACGGAATCTGGTGAGCGAGGGCGGGGCAGCCAGTCTATGTGTTCCGAGTGGGTGGTCAGTGCACGCTCGCGATTCTTGGGGACGGGGCAGCGCCAGTAAGAGGCTGGACGGGGTCAGCGAGGCGAGAAGGACGAGGCGCGAACGGGGCTGACCTGGACTGAAGAGATGCGAAAACATGGGCGAGAACAAGTCATGTCGACGGTCTTTTCAATTTCGCTTGCTTGTCTTATCTTATCTAGAAGAGACTCCTAAATCACTACTAAACCGTTTGATCGCGCGCTTCACTTCGCCTCGCTCGCCCATCACCGTCAGACGTACAGCGCAGTCCTGCGCTGGCTCGTCACCGCACCGCGTCAGCTCGTACCGCCCAAACGCCCAGTTCAGGATGTGGATCCCGCCGTCGAGCCGCACGAAGCCCTTGATTCGCCACACCGTCTCCTTCGACACCACTGCGAGTGCATCGCGGAGCAGCCCCTCGGCGACGACATCTCCACCCGCCTTGATGAGCGTGACAGTCTGAACCTCGTCGTGGTGTACCTCGCCCACAGCAGAACCCTCGTCTTGAAACAGTTTGGTATCAATTCCAAAAAGGATATTGGGATCTACGCCGTCGCGTCCGTTGCATCGAATCTTGGGTGTCGCGTCGTTCAGGGTATGGAGGTGGTCTAGCACGAGATCGAGTGCTCTGTCATCGACATGCTCCCATTTGTTCTAGCGGTACCGAAAAGGTCATCGAGTCCGCGGCATCGACGGGGGCACTCACGACGAGTATAATGTCCGAGTAACTCGCTTGCATCCTGGCTGTCGGTGATGTGTCTTCGTAGCCGGAGAAATTCTCCGCGTCGATGACGGTCACGATGGCATCCAGTTTCAGGTCCTCGTTTGTCTCTCGCTCCAACTCGCGGATCTGAAATGCGAGGGTGGCAGGAAAGGCAGATCCACTAGGATGATCAACGCGGGCAAAGCTGTCAATGTGAATGATGGTTACCTGCATTCGATGATGATACGATCCGGACGGAATTTATCTAGAATGGGCGCAGGCGTGATCGTATCTCTTTCCTGCCACGATATCGATCCCTACCTCTGATCTCCAAGAGCGCGGTCTTCATCTGTCCCACGAGGACACAACACCTGCACTGGTGTTCAACGGAACGTCATCCAGCCACACGGATTGAAATGCGTACATGCAGCCATTGAGGATTTCGCTGACAGCTGCCAAACTAGACTGCTTTGCGAGTTGGCTGTCAACTGTTCATGATGAGCATAATGTGAATTTGGTTGGATGTGATTCCCACCTTCTATGTCTCCAAATTCGTTCTTGAGAAGGACGACCTTGTAGTCTTGAGGTAGTTTGGGAAGCAACGAGAGGATGATCGACGTCTTGCCTGCGCCCAGAAATCCGGTAAACACTGTGATGGGTATCCCTGGCATGTCTGCCGTGTGAAGCGTCTCTACAAAACCTCGAACACACCGTCACGCCATGTCTGGCTCGACGCAGAAAGCGGGTCCGCTCGTCGTCAACGCGTCTTCCGTCGCCGCCGCGCACACCTACCTCGCATTCAGTGCATTCCTGTCTGCCCTTTTGATAGGCTGCGCACTGCACTACAAAAAAATCGTCAAGAACGGCATTGCAGGATACCCCGAAGAATGGTTTCCTTCCGTGTCTGCGACGTGAGTCGATGTCTTGGCTGGCAATACACGCTCATGTCCTTGTAGCATTGGTGACTGGTATCCGGAGCGCAACATCTTCCAAATTCTCATTGCAATAACGAGCGGTCCTCGTTTCGCGCTTGTATTCCTGCAGTACTTGATCACCCGTACATCCCATTCGTCTTTACCTCACTGGGTCTTTGTCGCTGGTCTCGTGCGCACGCTCGCATGTGGAGGCTGGGTGTTTATCACGTCGACTGACCATCATGATGCGCACGACGTCCTCATGGTGTTGTACATTGTGTGTAATTTGCCGTGGATGTTTGGAGGGATCATGATTACCCCTGCCAACCACGTTCAAGCGAGAAAGAAACGGTTCGTCTCGTTATTGGACTGTCAGCCTATCTCAATTCAACGCCAACACCCATAGACAATTTGTCGCTGTAGCGTAAGGACCGCGCAAATCGGTGTGCAGTGTCGCTGACGTCCGAGTTAGCTTCTTTGCGACCATAGTGCCGTTGGTGTACTTTTTCATCCAACACAAGGTACACAGAATACCCGGAGGTTGGTCTCGTGTTTTCTTGTTATTGGGATAAGCTCATTCTCTTCTAGCGTATACACAATACGCCTTTTTCGAATGGGGTCTCATCTTGTTAGATGTGTTGTATGACTCAATCTCGGAAACTGACTTCAAATATTGTAACTTGCAGGCAAGGTGGTTTCGACTCTACCCTTTTTACTCGCTTACGCTACCCGTAGATTGCTATAGGCGTGTCACTGGACTCCAGTACTGAGCATAAAAACATGTATAACCAATTGCATCACCTTGTCTAAAAGCTGCAATCTGACATTTCGTATAAATAGACCCTTGCCTCCTGCCTATGACAATAAACTGACATCTATTCATGAGAACAATCCACCCCAGCCGAATGAGAAACTGACACCCAATGTCAAGACTCGAGCGACACCTACTTTGGATAAATCTACATTTGATACTCCGGCTGGAGGTCATACCCTAACGAACCAGTTGAGACCTTGGCTGAGCTTCGCGGCTGATGCCTACTTGTGTGAGTGGTAGCATTTGTCTGCGCCATACGAGGCTGAATTCGATTTGGACACGTCAAACGTTTAGCGTACCTATTTTGGTCTATCGTCACCTCTCTCCTTACAACGCTCTTTTACTTTTCTGTTTGGGAACTCGGCCTCTCTGGTGCCGAAGCATCGTTGTTCATCTATCTTTCCCCGGCTTTACTTGGGATAGCACCTCTTCGCAACTGGGCAGTAACAAGATGGGGCAGAGTGACACTACGGCTGCTCTCCCTGGTTGGGCTGGCAGCATACAGGATTGATGGCCCGTTGGAACGCCTTTGGGCCGTCATTGTGGGCAACATCGCCGTTCTTTTGAGCCAGGCAGCGGACTGGACTGCAGACGGAGATGCATACCAGGGATTTAGTGCGTTTTGTTGTTGTTGCCATGGCAAGGAACGATCGATATTGAAACTCATGGCTAGTATTGGGTGTCGGATTATTACTGTCGTCCTTGTCCAAGCATGCCAATCACTCGAATAACCCAGGTACGAACGCTAGTGGCCTTGCGGTTCATGTGGCTTCATTTTTGGGTTGCAGTCTGGCCGATGTTGAATGAAGAGACTGGTGGTTACAACAAGACTGGAATCGTGCTTGCTCTCTGCGCTATTCTCGAACTGGCCATCCGACCGTCAAGCTCAAAGCCGGACAAATCAAAAAATGCGTCTCCCAAGGATGTCCCACGAAGTTGGCTAGCCTCATCGGTCGCACTCGGGTCGTTATTTTTCACGTTGCATTGCATGTTTACCGACTCGAGTACTATCCTCGCTTGGTCATGGACCGGATACCAGCACGGACAGCCCAGAGGACCAGTGCCACATTTACACGGGGCCATCACTTTGTTGGCTCAATCCCTCGGCCTGATGCTCCCGGCCATGCTCCCAGCGTCAATTCTCGAAGATCCAGCGTGGTTCGCTTACGGTTGTACAAATGCGTTCGTGATGTACCGCTCCCGCGATTGGGTGGGCTTTCTAGGTGGACTCAACTTTGCAGTCTTTTGCATGTCCATCCTCCCATCGGTTTTATCGCAGTCTTCGGCGTGGCAGGGTGAGAAAGTGGGAAGGAGGTACTTTATGGCGTTCTTTGTCGCCATCCTGTTCTATCTTGCAAATGTGTGGACCGTTGCGTATGCGTTTGTTCCTGGGGGCGTCTACCTGCGGGAAAGAACCGACTTGTATGTGTTTATTTCTCGTGTTGTTTCGTTCCGTATTTAACACCGTCTGCAGAGTCCTCACCGCTCAGTTGGCTGCCATCCTGCTCGCCTTTCTCTCGTCGTCCACAGTATCACCCAAGCTCAAATCCTATGTTCGTATCACAAATTCGACACGAACTCGCATCATCGCAATCCTGTATCTTGTATCCCTGTTATCTGTTCTAGTCACACTCCTCCGTTGGCCTGCTGTGGGTCCGAGACCGTTCAAACCTGGCACAAGGATGTTTAATGCTGGTATCTGGACCATTCATTTTGGGATTGACAATGTGGGCCATGACAGTCAGCGTCGCGTACGAGACGTGATTAGGTACGTTCCTAGCTCGTTCCAGAGGAATTCATTGACTCCGATCTGAACAGGGATATGGAGCTCGATGTCGTCGGTCTGTTGGAGACAGATCTGCATGTGAGTGCCGATGCTGGTGTTGTACGAGTGTGGCTCAAACATGCACGAAATAGCGCACGGTGTATGGGAACCGCGACCTGTGAGTTGTGAGATGAATCGTTGAAATGGATCGCACAAAGTGACACATGATTGACCAGGACGCGCGTCGCTGTGGAAGACTTGGGTTATGTGGGTGCGATCTTCCTTTGTGGCGATGTGGCCCTCAATGTGTTGTCTAGTATGTCGACCTCGGTCCAGGTCCGAACCAGCATACATGGGGGGCAGTGTTGTTGTCCAAGGTAGGTACTGTCTCGATGGGGCCGATGCGAGATTGGCTTGAATTTTCCTAGTTCCCGATCATTCATTCGCGTCACCATCTCCTTCCGTCGCCTGATGGCGAGCTTGCTCCGGCCATTGAAGCCGTTCTTGATGTATACGGCACCGAAATCACGGTAATCGTGTCGCATAACGGCCAAGGTATGTCTATCTCCTATGAAATCCCCGTGTAGTCCATCCTTAATGCGTCTCCAGAGCCAGACCCATTAGATAGAGAGTTGCAAAGCACCGAGTTGGCACGCATCATGGCCGCGTCGTACCCTCGACCGGTGGTATTCTTGGGATATGTCATCAGCAAGCCACACGCAGCCAGACGTATGTAGTTTTTTTATTCTGACTCGACCCCTTGAGTTAAATGTGAACACAAGCGGCTCCATACGACATTCTCGTGAATGATGGGCTCATGTATGATATCGATCCAGAAGATTTGGACAGGTGGTATGTCGACTCTTTTTAATCGTGGGTGGTCGGTCAAACATTGAGGCACCTATTGCAGGTGCGAGTATATCCTATACCGAGGCCTGTATCGCACTGCGTATGCGCGGGTGTCCCGTGGGATCGTCACGGATACGGAGCTCCAGATTGGACAGTTTGTCCTCCCGAAACACGGTGTTGTCCTTGCTAACCAGACGGCGGAGTCGCGTCTTTTACGTTCGTACAAGGAAGATCTTCCAGAATGTCATGTATGTCTTTGCCTCTTTTTTCTTCTTGCCGCGCCTCTTCACGATTTAACAGTGGTTCCCGTTGGAATACTATGGCAATGAGCACCAAGGGGGCGTGAATGGCCACTATTACCACGTATTTGACACCGTACGTATCCCAATCCCATGGGCCATCGATCCTTCTCACCAACTCTTGTAGCCATTATACTATCGACTTCCCGATGACGCTATTCTATAGTGTACTTACAGTCTTGTTACATGCACGACAATCCACGCTATTGTTGTATTTTTGTACCACTCTCGTCCGTTCCCTCATCCTCCTCGCTACTCTCGTCGTCCCCAGCCTCGTCCTCTGTCTCTTCACTTTCGTGTGCATCATTGTCTTCCCAATTCTCGCTCTCCTCTTCAGAACTTTCCTCGGATTCCTTCTTCTCGCCATCGCTTGCATAAAATTTATCCAAATCCTTCCAGGATTCCTTTCCTTCGCGTACTGGCGTTGAACTGCCTGTGGGAGTGAGTATGACAGGTGTGACGCCCGACGATCCCAACGACTTTGGAATTGCGGCACTGGCTGAACTGATCGCTTGAGGAGGTGGTACCAATGGAAAGGTGTCCTCCTCATTTTGTCGGAGCAACGGGTCAATCCCACCTTCGAGCCATTCTGGGAGGATACTATCGCCGTACGTAGCTTTGCCTGTGACAATGCCAAGAGAGCCAATCGGTGGATGGTGGTGGCCTGGCAGCGACAACGTTGACATCACCATCACGTCGAGCGTTCCAAAGAGCCACGCACCCAGGGTCTCCTCGCTCTCTTCGACGATGCTCGCTTTCCCATCAAACAACACCTTCATGACTTGTTCCCGTCGAAGTACGACCCCACTCTGCTCTTCCGTTCCATTCCCGTTGATCGTTGGTGATACCCCAACGAGGAGCGAATTGAGTATGCGGGTACGGTCCCGAACGTCATAGTTGAGGTCATATCTACCTAGAGACAACACATGGCGACACAGTAGACCTAGTCTCTGGTCCGTTGGACACAGCAGAAAAAGTTTGGCAGCGAGTGTGAGCGCTTGAAGTTTGACCAAAAGTCCCTGGTAGCAATAATGAGCGTGAACGAGTCGACAAGACGGAAAGAGGGAGAAATAACCTCTGCGTTGAAAGACTTGGCAAATTTTCGCAAGACGTCTGGTGCCCAATCGGCGACGCCTTCTATCACGGTACCTGTGCCTGGCGCTGCGCTGTATTGGCCTACGAGCCAGAGAACACAAGCACGCGCTTGAGGGTGCTTGATGTCGTCGATCCGTCGAGCGAGAAGCGAGATTATGGTGAATGGCGATTGCGACGACGCAGAGGCGGAAGGACTGGAGAGAAGCTGGTTCTGGATAAGAGCCTTCAAGACTAGAACGGCATTGCTGACAACAACATCTGATGCTTGCTTGGTAGCGATCACGGTAGGACAGACCAGAGACATACCGTGTCTGCTTTTGATCATAATCATGAGGGCCGAGAGACAGTGCGGTGTGGATGATGGGACCATTCTTGAGCATTGACCAACGGCGTGAATCGCATCCCCAACCACAATATCATCCACATCCTCAGCAGAGTGCTAAGAATTATGTGCGTTAGAACTGGTCGAGGCATTTTGAAATCGGAACACACAATAAACTCGCGAAGCAATGCTTGGTGATTATCCACGTCGCAAAGATTGAGCATCACTCTGATCTTGTCTCTTTTGACTTGCGAAGGATCGTCAGTACGCACTAACAATCGCTGGTATTGCATCGAGAACAGTTGCTGTCGAACGATGATAAAATTATGTTCCAACGTCACACAACGCATACTCACCGGATGTGTACGTGTGATGATCAATAAATACGCAAGGACCACTCGTTCGACTTCTCTTGACACATGCATTATGCGCAGTAGGGGATTCGCAATTTTGCTTGTACATGATGGAGGACCTGCATAGTAGAAGGCGCGCACAACGGCAAGCACTACCTAAGGATACGTGAACCAGCGTCTCAGTCGAAAGAAATGAGCGACGCACCGCAGGGTTCTTTGAATGGAAAAGGGGTTCCGATGATCCAAGGAGGAGCTGAAGGTCAGCATCAACGTCTTCCTCCATGAATTCATCATGTTGGGAGACAGTTGGTTTAGGCAACATCGTGCGCGCATATCTGAGTAGAAGATTGAGGAGATAAACTTGTCCCCACTCATCCACATCTATGAGAATTTTGCAGAGACGTCTGTATTGTTGATGCAAGAGATCTAGTCGCGTGGGACAGACGGACTCGAATGCAATGACGGCGCTGCCTATTGAGAGGGGGGATCGATCGCGTAGAAGAGTAGTTATGACGGATATCAGGGCAGGTTGTTGCGCGGCATCTAATCTGAGAGGTGGTTCAGAGGGACAACAAGAACGAGCACAGTACGCACTGGTAGATCTTTGGTATTGCGAGAGCAGCTGCCTTGCGAACATATGGACTCAGGTCTGCTGCGCATTTCTTGATCGCGAGAACTACCAGACCGCAAATCATTGGAACTTTGATACCGCTCAGGACGCGTAATGCCATGGCGCGAATAAGCGGGCTGGGGTCAGCAAGGTCCTTTTGGAAAGTGTTGATGGAGAGGAGGGCTAGATCGGGTTCGTGCTCGGCATAACGCAAGAGGTAGATATAGACAAGTTTCCTGATCTCGAGGTTCTGTGAGGCGACGTTCTTGACGACTTGGGGAAAGTAGTTTGAGACATTGCGACCTTTGGAAATGAGCTATGGGACGATGCGCTGTTTGTCTGGACGGCGTTCTTCGAGATGTGTACTTACAGCTATGAGACGCTTCATGGCGTCAAGTTTCTCCCTGTCGCTGTTAGAATCGAGCTGTTTTCCTATGTTCTTCACCTTGTCATCCGGCATGTCGAAGATGGATGCGCCGCCGCGTGTTATGGAGAGATCACGGGTGTGCTCGCTGAAGGTCTCTTGAATACGCATACCAAGTCTCGCTGCGTTCTCGGTAAACGCATTGAGATTGACGTTGTCCATCGTGGGTTGAGTCTAGTATAGGATGATCCAAGACAGTGCGCGAACGAACGGTGGTGGGTTCGTCGTGAACTTGGTTGATTCATGGGACGTGGGCAGTTGTTGACAAACTCATTCCCCCACTATAGCTCACATTCCAAATTCAGCGGACATTTGATCAACAATACTCTAATATTTAACGCGCAAAAGTAGCTAGTATCAAGGCTCCAAAGAGGCGGGGAATGTTCCATTCTCTCTTTGCTCATCGAACCTGCCTATCTGCAAAGGACACTCAGTGGTAGCATAGTATAGCGACGCTTGTACCATACCCATTCATCTAGAAAGAAATTCGTCAACCAGATATCACAAGCGGCCCAAATCACTCACTTGGACAAAGAGAGTTGTACGCCCTCTTGAACTGTTTGCACGCCGCAAATTCTTCCCCTTTTGCAGTGACACACTTGAAGTAATCGGTATAGTTTTGGAAGCTGTGCCCGCACATGAGTGCATGAGCCCACGTAGACCAAATGTTCAATCATACCAGTGCCTCGTCTGGTTGGTGTTGGGGAAGCGGGCTGAGGAGGTATTAGGCAAAGCAACTCGACTGAGAATCTCAACGCACCGTCAAAGCCTGCAGTCTGGAGGACGTACTTGCTGAAAAAAACATGAGTTTCCGGATACTTGAGCTAGCAAGTCAATTACCTGGCCAGGTCGGACATTTGGGTTGCTGCTAACGTTGGTGGGTCTGGGAGATGGTCAACTCGGCGTGTCACGGATTCTTTGTGGGATTATATAAGCCATCGGTTACTTATGGTTTGATGTCAAGTCATCTACTATATCATGAACGCACTCAAAGCCGAAATTGCCGTCAAACGCAAGACGTTGCAGGCTGACATTGGCTCCCGCCCAACAAAGTATCTGCGACGAGGAGATATCGAGAGGATCAAGCAGGAACAGGAGCAAGAAGCTAAGCAAGAGCGAGCACAAATTACGCAGCCAGACGCCAAAAACAATACCAAGGTCGTTGCTACTGAGCAGGCAAATCCTGATGCATATGTGAGCATCCTCCCGTGCTAGCAGGTTATTCACACGCCAATGTCAAGCAGAAGCAACCCAGGTCGGCTTCCCTCACGCCCGTTGCTGAATCCCGAGATTCAAGCTCACCAATCCCCGAATCATCCTTCAATATCTCAAATGAGGAGACCATCCGCAGACTTCGTGCCAAAGGACAGCCTATCCGGTTGTTTGCCGAATCCGACAGAGACCGGAGGCTGCGTCTACGCGCACTGGAGCTGATCGAGGAAAAAGGAAGCGATCGTCAAAGTGGTCAGAACGATTTCAAAAAAGCGTTGGAGGATGTTGAAAATGTAGAGCGCGAGCTCAGGAATAAGAGTAAAGGGAAGAAGAAAGGAGACACTGAGGAGCCGAGCGCAGGCGTTCTGGACCTGGATTTGATCAAAACCGACCCGGACAGATTATATCCGCTCATCTACTATGCGTTAAAGCGCACACTCAAAGAATGGGAGGAAGCCATGGACGAAAGACCCGGTCTGACAACAAGACGACTTTTTTTGATTCATCTAACTTACCTTTTCTCGCAGAGCATGTCAAGCGGACTACGCAAGGAAAGTTGGCAGCTGCAACCCAAGTTCAATCTGCGGACTATCTCAAGCCGCTCTTCAAGACTTTGCGCTCAAGAGTACGTCCTTTGCGAATCAATATTGCTTCAATACTCAGTCGATAGTAGTCTTTACCTTCAGACATGTTGGCTCGCATAGCTGAGATTGTCCATTACATGCAGAAGCGACAATATCAGAAAGCCAACGATGCATACCTCCGCTTGTCGATAGGGAATGCACCGTGGCCCATAGGTGTGACCATGGTTGGGTAAGTCTTCTTCTATCCGCTGGAATTTCCATTGACATCAATCTTCCAGCATCCACGAACGTTCAGCGCGAGAGAAAATCTCTACCGATCAAGTTGCACATGTGCTCAATGACGAAGTCAGCCGGAAATACATCCAGAGCCTGAAACGGTACTTTAATCTCTAGATACTTCTGAGCAGTCACTGATTGCATTTCCAGTCTTTTGACGTTTTCACAAACAAAGTACCCACCAGAGGACGTGTCACAGTTAATGGGATAAATTAGAGGACACTGGATAGTTGTGTATTGACCACTTCCTCCGACGAGGCGTTGGTATGTCTTTCGTACTGCTAGTACTAGTGTTTCATCTCTTTCCTCTCTTGCTCTTTTTAATCTGTGGCGCTTTCTCATCTGAAAGAGCAAGTGCGTGCCCTGTTTCCCGGATATGATTAAACAGTTTAGTTCGAGTTTCAAAAGGTTTCTTGCAGACGTTGCAGACCTAGTCAACGGTCAGGACATGGCTTCCAACAAACAAAGTAAGTGACCTGCGTTGTGCTCCCCTCAGACCCTGTTGCTTGTGCTTTTCGTGCCTCTCGTAATTTTCGCTTTTCTCTCTTAGATAACTCCCGTGAAGCAGATACCGGAGGTTCCGTATCCGATACTTCATCGTCACATGCAACTGTTCGTACTGGAACCCTGTCTTTTGAACATTCCTCCGAGACCAACTCATCTTCCAGAATGTCGATAGTCTCGGAAGGCGGCGCAGAAGCGGTGTCGGTCTCTTTCTCCGATGGTGCTGACGTTGATTGAGGAGCTGCATTTTCATCCAACTCATCGCGGCCCCGCTCGTCATCATCATCCCAACCTTGGCCTGATAGCTCCAGTTCCTCGTTTTCTCTTAAAATCTCTCTCTTCAACCTTTCAACTTCTTTCATATGCTTTTTACTTCGTTCATGACTGTCCCAGGCAGCTTCACTTTTAAATGACTTCCCACATGCCACACATTCCCATTCTTCGGGATCCTCCCCTCCTGCACCTGCCCATTCTAAGTCGTCGTGTTGGTGGTCTCGAGTAACCTTTTGCCACTCTTGCTCGACGTAAGAGGTGTTGTTAGCTTGTGGCGTACGGGATACAGGCTTGGGGCCCGATGATGAGGTGTTATCGGCCTTCGTTTGATTGAGTCGTGCTTGATTGACAAGATGGCTCTGGTAACGCGGATCACGCTTTCGGACGAACATCACCAGGGACTGCCGAACCCGACTTTAGAGTTGCCATACAGAGCAACTAAGACTAGCACACACACCCTTACGGTTTCGTTATATTCCTTCCGTGCATCATCTCGTACCTTCTTGTTTTCTTTCTCCATTATCCTGGAAGAAATCAGTGGAACCCTGGAAATCGATCATCGTTGACTAAGACGGACCTTCGTACTCTGCGATCTGGCGCCTCTACTATGTTGTACCGATCCATCCACGTAAACTCTTTCGATGTAGAGAAGTTCAGCCATGCGTTGTAGAAGTTCCTAACAGCTTCGGATGGTATCGTTGGAGATGTCCAGGTCCACGTTGGGTAGCCAAACTGCGGGTATTCAATATCAGACAGCATAATCTCCTCTTGCGCAAGCCTAGAGAACAAGTTGCGATAAAGCGTGAAGAATCCCTTGAAGTCGGATGTTAGATATCTCGCTAATACGAAAGCACATTGAAACATACGTTCTGGCTGTCATCGAATCCAGACCATGTGCTGGAATCGAAGAACTGAGACAAGTGCCGCACTGTTAATCCGCGATCGCGAGCGCGGGGAGGCGCAGCACCCCTGCGGATATCCTCGAACACAGCTTCTGCATCTGGCTCGGGTACTAGTGATGCTTTGTGGGAATCATACCATGCCCGTTCCTACTTGCAGCAATAGCATTAGGCTGTGATGTAAATGGGTAAAATTTGGCGGACCTGCTCGTCGCTGAGAACCTACAGCGAGCATAGATAGAGTACGTGAACGGTTGATTCGGTTCGACAGGTGTTGTTCGAGAACCTACCTCATATGCTTGTTGAATAAGCGCAAAACGTTGCGTAGAACCCTCGACATCATCCTTGTTTTTATCGGGATGATGGATGAGGGCGAGTTTCCTAAATGCTTTCTACGATGATGCTGAGATATAAGTTGCAAGTGGGGTGGGTTCCGAAAAACGTGCCTTGATCTCATCGGCTGTCGCAGATTCTTCCACACCAAGTAGTTCATAATAATCAGGTATAGAGACATCCTGATCTTCGCTGTTCCTAGCAGAAGACTCCCGAGCACCCATATTTACAACGGAGTGAGCGTTTGTTCTTCAAGTACTTGGTTTCGATGGTAGCCTGCCGGGCTGATTGAATTACCAAAAATAGAAATAACAAGCCGGAATGACGCGCTTCCGAGACTTTGCTCACTCCTCCAAGTTGAATTTGTCGACACTGCGCAGAACATGTCCGACTTTTTCAAATCATCGTCCAGCAACAAGCCTGGTATGTCGTTTCCTTCCCCCCCAAGTTCTAGAATTTCTAAATCCTTTTGCATAGACATGGCTACGCAGAAGGAGGCTGTCGTGAATGCCATTCGCGCGGAAATAAATCTTGCCACAGCCCAAGAGCTTATCACCGTACGGATTGTTTGGCGCATCTCACTTTGTGTCTGAATATTCGTCTTCCAGAAAACTTCTGAGAAGTGCTTTGCAAAGTGTGTCCCGAAGCCGGGGACGTCATTGACCAGTTCAGAAGAGGTATATTCCCGCCTTCTAGTATACTCGTGTTTATAACTCACTGTTACCGTCTCAGACGTGCTTGACGAGATGTATGGATCGCTATTTAGAAGCATGTGAGTATCAACCTATACTGAGGTCGACCCCAAACTTGATTTGACTTTGATTCGTAGTCAATATCGTGAGTCGGACGCTTACCAACAGAGCGAATCAACACGGCAGGGAAAGTACGTTGCAATAGTATTAGGAAATCTAATTATGTGCATAAGGTGGCAAATATTGAGTGATTACAACGGATTAAATTGCAATGAGTAGCGTAGAAAATTGAAAGCTGCGAACATGTACTGTTGAAGTTGCAACATCGAGGGTTCGAACGTTCATGCTATAGAGGTTAAACGTCTAAAAATTGGCGTGATTAAAACGAATTAAATTGCAGTGAATAGTGTAGAGAAGGGATTCGAATGTTCATGCTGGTGCTGGATAGGGAGAATTAGACAGCCATCAGGGAGAGTGTGCATCCTACTTGCGTCTTGCAAGGAAAAAGAGTGAACTGAGTCTGCAGAGTACGGTCGTTGATGTGAAGTGTGTGAGGGGAAAGATTGAGGAGATCCACGATGAGCAGAAAGTGAGGAATGGGAAATATGGTATGGCAGAGCGGCGTCTGAATAATTCGAATATGAAGCCGAGGGATTAACTTCGACAGGGTGTCGAGGGTATTGGGAATGCATAGAAGGATCAGGTTCGGAAATTAGACCGGAGGGTCGTGTAACAGGAATATGATACCCATTTTCAGTGAAGACGACTTGTGCTGGCGGGTGGACCTCTAAGGCAGTTGGAGATGGTTCTTGGGAGTGGGGGTGGTAGTTTGGCGAATGAAGGCAGATGTCCGATCCAGACATATGTGCATTTAGATGACGGAGTACATGAGCGAGTTGAGCAGCGGATCCTACAAGGTCGTGTCTGAAAACCTGAGTAGCTTGCTGGTCTTCGGTCCAATCGGCACATTCTTTCCAGTGGTGGACAGGGTCAGTGCCTCGAGTAGCGGAAGATGACTCCAAGTAGAATGTCGGTGGTTGAGAAAGTATGAACGAGGCAAGTCCTGATCCTGGAGCAGCATTCGTGAACTCGGTATCAATGATGATATCAAATGGGATCTCCATTTTAAAGCCGTGTCCCGAGGAGTGGATGAACCAGGTGAAGCAACGTTTGGTATCACATAGGTATGCGACGAGGTCATGCTTTCCATGATTGGTCGCGACTCGACGCCAGGAGCCAACAGAAAGGTGGGTACAAGGTATGATGGTGACGGCTGATTGACATCACCCCAGTCGTTATTTATATATTATGTACGAACATAAATTTGATAACTCACGTTCGTCTTCATGCAGGAGATCATATAACTCCCCTTCAAATCCAGTGGACAGCACCGGTGGCGTGTCTGGTGGTGTTCCTGCACTGCTGCTACCTCGACCTTTCTTACCATCCTGCAATTTAGCTTTGGCCCGTCTGTGAGACAAGATCAGGCGCGAAATTTGCAGACACAGGTAAGGACTGACCGGTTCTGAAACCAAATTTGTGTCTGGCGTTCCTGCATCCCAAGCATGTCGCTAATCTCCTTTCTGCGAGCAGCAGTGGGGCTTCGATCCACGGAAAAAAAATGTTCAAGATGTACCAGTTGTTCGGGTGTGACGCGTGAACGTTTGCGCTTTTCTTTGTCGGGTTTTCCGGCTATGGGCATACTCGCTGGTCGCGAGTGTTGGGGACCGGACCCCATCGACATCACCGACAAAAGTGCAAGATCCTTAGACGGTCAGGAACCGAAATGTAATGCATGTCAATGCAAACAAAACAAAACCAGACATTTATGCACGCCGCGGCAGTATTAACACGGCGAGTTCAAAGTGGTTATGACCAGGCCTGAAGGCCTGACCACTGATCCGAGTCGCCCTGATAGTATCTAGCATTCATGTATAGGAGCAGCAGCAGTGAAATGATAATACAACTTCTATCGAAGGAATACGGGAAACGTTACCAGGCAGTCTCGCATTCTATTCCAGCTTCGACTTCTGCGAACTGATGCTCCATTTGGCAATTGGCTCGCACGAGATTTTACAAAAAAAAGTCCAATACTAATCAGCAAATGTGCACATTGACATCAACTACTTTACATACACTTTTGGCATGCTTACATGCTTTGACACCAGCTAAGTGTCAAAGTAACCTTTACTCCCAGTGAAAAGTAGCAAATGGTTGAGATCACAAGATATCAGCTGGTATTTGTTACAATTTCCTTCCCTTTCCCAGGTGGTTATCTATCTTTCTTTCTCCTTTTGCTTTGTCACCACAGACAGCCTTCTCCACAGCCATTTCTCTCACAATGGCAAGTTTATCTGTAATTCCCCTTCTTTCTAGAACATTCCTCTGTTCCCAGGAATACTCTATAAATATCCGCTGTCCTGTACTTATCCCACATACTTGATCTATGCAATCCAGTGTGCATTCTTGTGTCCTCAGCTCTCCTGAGTCCCCAGTCCCTAAGACCCAGTCCACTTGATATCCTCTTTTGTCCCCTTTTTCTCAGGACATTGTTGCACCTCTTTGTGAGTGTCCTCCCTTGAGACTGAGATATTCTTGGTCATCACCAAGAATGTACAACAAGCATAACAAAAGATCAAGTATCTCCCTCGTCCCTCCTATCTAGGAGTAGGACAAACACCCCACTGTCACCATACCCCCTCGAAGAACCTTTGGTCTACCCCCCGACTAGGATGAAGAAACATCGTCCCCACCCTCGCACTCCAGAAGAATAGCTGGACCCTCAATTTCCCCTGCTCCACCAGGACCACCTCAATGAACAACCAGACCCCTTGCCCCCACTGCAAACCCAGTACCCACTGTCCCCCCTGTACCCTGTTAGATTCGTGGTTTTGGCATTGGTGTATCGCCCAAATCTGTGAACATAATGCTGAGGATATAGCTGCTCCCTCTAGCGCTTTGGCTAGGGCACTTGATATGTGGCTCCAGACATTGGTGTGACAGGAATCTCAAAGCATTGTCACACATAAGTACTTCGGGAGACCAGACATTGAATAGGAAAGTACTAGAGGAGAGAAGTACATCCAAGTGCGTAGAACTGGCTGAGGAGTGCCAGTGAAGAGGGAAGGCTACTTATACTAGTCTAGATGCTGCATAAGGGAGTATCCGCAGTAGGTGCTGTGTGGCGTGCTGCGTAAGGCAGAGATGGGCAATGCGTACTGCGTAAGGCAGAGGCGGGCAGTGTGGTAGTCTAGGGGATATGAGGCAATGCATCAGAAAGGCATTGCTGAGGGGAAGGAGAAGGTCCTTGTGGTTCCGAGGTGGAACAATGTTAACGAAAGGAAGTGACAAGTGTCAAATGTGGTTCCATGTGGTCCTGGTGTGGTTCCATGTGGTTCCAGTCGAAGGTGAAAGGATAGATGTGGTTCCGTGTGGTTCCGTGTGGTTCCAGTGTGGTTCCATGTGGTTCCAGTGTGAAGTCTATGGTTCTACATTCTTCCTCTGCAATGAAGGGGAAAAGCAGGGTGAAAAATGAATTGTCCAGGCGTCAACCAGGATCATAACATACCCCCTGTACCCCTTGCACTCCCAGCACCCCCAGCACCCCCAGCACCACCTGCACCACCTGTTCCTCCCACAACACCCCCTGCCCCACCAATGTCCTCTACAAAAACTGAACTAAAAGCAGTGCTCCCACCTGACTTTTCTGGTGAACCTGCTGATGCCACTTGATGGATGAAGGCCATGAATGCCTACTTCTCCATCAACAAGACCATCTACACCTCTGATGACAATAAGATCATGACATCGCTCAATAAGATGTGCAAAGGACGAGGTGTCTCCTTCTTTGAAATGTGGTATGACAAAATGAGCGACCTCTCCATTGCCAGCACCAAGAAAACCTTTGACAAATTGGAAAACTTCAAATCCACCTTTTTCCCCTTCGATATCAAAGCCACTGCTTGCCTTGACTTCTTGAAACTGGTCCAAACTTCCTTCAAGAAAGAGGATGGAACCAAGGATGATGGGTTCCAGAAATACATCACGGATTTCCAGAATCTCGCTGCCAAAGCTGGCATCACTGACAATGACACCCTCATTGATTGCTTCACCTTCGGAATCGATCAAGAAATTGCCATCATGATCCTCTCCATGCCCACTGTACCAAACTCCATCTTCAATTGGATTGAAAAAGCAAAGACCTTCCATGGGCAACAAGCTTGCATTGCCTCTGTACGAAAGGGTATACGACCCACCCTTCTATTCCATTGATCCTCTCCCCATCACTCCCAGACCACTCCTGATTCCAATGCAATGGATATGGACGCCATTCATCTCTCCAAACTCACCTCTCTTGAATGAGCCAAATGCATCAAGGAAGGTAGATGTTTTCACTGCCAAAAGACAGGACACAATGTGGACAAATGTCTCTTGTCCAACCAGCGACCATGCCCCAAGACCTTGTCCACCACCCTAGCCCCCATTGCCACCACTCCTTCTTCTTCAACCATGACGACCCCCCCTAACAAGACCATATCAGTGCTTGAAGATTATGTTGCCAACCTTTGCACTATTGGCAAACCTGATGGAGAGATCCTCCAAACCCTCAAACTCTGCTTTGAGGAGAACAAAGGAGAAGAGAACATCGCCTCCCTAGATACTCTGGATTTTTAACTGGGGAAGATGTAATGACGTCTTCTTCCCCCATTGTACTTGTAGGACTACCGAATCAGAAAACTATTCACATCCCTGTTCGTCTACAAGTCAAATCTCAAACTGTCATGGCCACTGCTCTCATTGACTCCGGCGCCTCTGGGAACTTTATCGACCCCAGTCTAGTCCCCACCTTGCATCAAGGAATTTTCCCCTTGAAACAACCCCTAATTGCTTACAATGTGGATGGATTCAAAAACCACCAAGGAACCATCAAATGGAAGATCTCCACTTGACTACAGTTCCCCTTGTTCTCCGATCAAACTGACTTGATGGTGACTGCCCTTGGAAAACAACAAATCATTCTTGGTATGCCCTGGTTACAGAAATGGAACCCCACCATTGACTGGCAAGCCCGAACCATCACCATCCACCCATCACCCCCCCTGCCCATCCAGAAGATCACCCTCTCCACCCAGTTAGCCCAACAGGAGACAGTGAAGGATCAGGAAATACTGGTATGGTGCAAGGACTTTCTGGATGTCTTCTCAGAGAAAACCTTCAACAAACTCCCCCCCCACTGACCCTATGACCACACCATTGACCTTAAACCATCCTTTATCCCCAAAATTGCCAAAGTCTACCCCCTTAACCCTGCAGAAAAAGAGGCCTGTCACACTTTCATTGATGAAAACCTTCGCACTGGTCACATTATCCCCTCAAAATCCCCCCAAGCATCCTTTTTCTTTTTTGTCCCAAAGAAAGATGGTACTCTTTGCCCCTGTCAAGACTATTGATACCTCAACTCCCACACCATTCGCAATGCATACCCACTTCCTCTTGTCTCTGAACTTATTGATGATATGAAGGAATCCACCTTGTTCACTAAATTCTGTTACAGTTTTCCCCTATAACCCATCCTTTCCCTATGTCTATGGACTCATTGTTTCCCCTCATGTCTTTGCAAGACACTCATCTTCCCTTCCTTGTTAAGTTTCCCTGGTTCCGAACCAGAACCACAGGGAACCCTTCGGAACCCCTTAGAACCACATTTATTCTTTAATTCTCTGTCTAACCCCTTCACTTTCGACCGGAACCCTTGGAACCACATTTGCTTACATAAAACGGACTACCTTCCTCCTCAGCATTGTTCTCCTTATGCAATGCCTCGTGTTCCTTTATTCCCCATCACATAGCCACGATACTGCAGACCCAGCCTTACGCAGTGCACAGCTAACATAGCCCTACTGTGCACATAGGTATGTGCAGTACCAAGCTGGTATAAGTAGCTACTCGCCTTAGCCTGTATTCCTCAGCTAGTTCTACGCAATTCAGTGTTGCTACTTAGCACATCCACGAGCCCCAAGTGTGCACATTGGGTAGTGAGACTTATATTCTTTTTGCTTCGCCCACAACAAGTCTTCAAACTACTTCGAGTGTTCGCTGTGCTACGTTCCGATGCCCAGCATTAACAAATTCAACATCCGATGGGACTACAACAACATCCGCATTAAAGAACAACATCCGCATTAAAGAACAAGACCAATGGAAAGCTGTGTTTGTCACCTCACTGGGCCTATTTGAACCCACCATCATGTTCTTTGGGTTTAACAATGCACCACCAACCTTCCAAAGTTTCATGAACCACATCTTCTCTGACCTTCTCCCTGAGAAATGGCTTAAAATCTATATGGATGACATAGGCATTCACACCCAGGATGACCTCAACCTTCACCATCAGCGAACTCATCTTGTTCTCCAACATCTTCGTGAACATGGCCTATCCCTCAAGTTATCCAAATGCTCTTTTGACACCCCTACCATGGAATACCTTGGCATGATCATTGGACAAGGGAAAGTTCAAATGGATCTGGTCAAACTTTCTGCCATCAAAGGCTGGAAACCTCCATCCTTGGTCAAAGGAGTTTGCAGCTTCATTGGATTTGCAAACTTCTATCGCAAGTTCATTCCCAACTTTTCCCATGTGGTAGCTCCCCTTGTCCTATTGACTTGGAAGAATGAACTTTGGCAATGGACCTCCCTCCAAGAACACATCTTCTCCTCCCTCAAGTCGACATTCACCTCAGCCCCAGTTCTCTCTCTTCCTGACACCTCTAAACCATTTTCCTTTATGACCGACGCTTCCCTCATCGCAGCTGGAGCAGTGCTTCTCCAATCTGATGTCAATGGAGATCTCCATCCATGTGCCTACTTCTCTAAGACCTTCTCTCCAGCAGAACGAAATTATGACATCTATGATCGCGAACTTCTTGCCATTATCTTAGCTCTGGACGAATGGCACCAATACCTTTGAGACAACCCTCACTTCATCACCATCCTCACGGACCATAAAAACCTATCCTATCTAAAGGACCCTCACAAACTATCTCATTGCCAAGCCAGATGGTCACACTCCCTCTCCGACTTTGACATCCTCTGGAAGGTCACTCCAGGCTCTCAAATGGGCCTAGTGGATGCCCTTTCCCACAAGGACTTAGTAGACACATCCTTGGACAACATTGACGCAGCAATACTCCCTGATCCAGCCATCATCTCTGCTCTGGACACATCTCTCTTGGATCACATTTGCTCCTCATCCTTCTCAGACCCTCTCGTCCTCAAAGCACTTTCCAACCTTGTTGACAACACCCCCCTCTTTCCTTGCTCCTCCCTTCAGAACTGGTCCTTTGACAACAGACACCTTTTTTTCTGTGGTCGTCTCTATGTCCCACCAGCCCATTGCCCATCCCTCCTACACTCCATACACTCTGCTCCCACCTCCGGTCACACTGGCCAGTTTCGCACCAAAGCTCTGATCAAACACGACTTCTGGTGGCCTGGACTGGCCACCTTCATATGCAATTTCATTGCAAGTTGTGCCATCTGCCAACAAAGCAAGGTGAATACACACCCCACCAACCCTCCACTGTCCCCGGTCCCCTCCTCTTCCTCTCTTCTTTTTCGGCAACTCTCTGTTGATCTGGTGACCGACCTTCCTTTGTCCTCTGGATTTGACTCACTTATGGTCGTGGTTGACCATGGCCTTACAAAGGGGATAATCCTCATCCCCTGCACAAAGACCATCGATGCTGCTGGAGTAGCCCAATTGTTCCATGACCATGTCTTCAAACGCTTTGGACTTTACGACTCCATCATCTCTGACAGAGGCTCACAATTTGCATCTGCATTTGCCCATGAACTTGCCCACCTACTACATTATGACATTTGCCTCTCCACTGCCTACCATCCCCAAACTGATGGACAGACTGAACAAACCAACCAGGAAATAGAAACCTACCTTCACATCTTCTGCACCAACAACCCCCATTCCTGGTCTTTTTTCCTGACTGCCGCAGAATTTCTCCACAACTCTGTCCCCCACTTGTCTACCAAAACCTCCCTGTTCTCTCTCCTCCTCGGATATGAACCCAGAATCTTCCCTTCCCTGGGAAAAACCTTCCTCCCTTCATTGAGTAATCGCCTCAAAGCCCTTACCAAAGCAAGAGAAGAAGCCCTAGCAGCTCATGATTCTGCCTGCTTGGCCATGACAAAAAGAACCACCCACTTTACACCCTGGAAGGTGGGAGATAAAGTATGGCTGGAAGCCACCAATCTCCGCATTCCTTACCCTTCTTAAAAACTCTCCCCCAAACAACTGGGACCATTCGAAATTACCCAAGTCTTATCCCCCCTCACCTACTGTCTAAAACTCCCGATCAAATGGAAGATACACAACATGTTCCATGCCTCCCTTCTATCCCCCTTCTGACAAACTGATGCACATGGACCTTCCTTTTCTAGACCACCACCTGACATTATCAATAACAAAGAGGAGTATGAAGTTGACAACATTCTCGCACACAAGGGTCACCCTGGCAATTACCGGTACTTGACCGTGTGGAAAGGCTATTCCTCCGCCGAAAATACCTGGGAACCTGAAGACAACCTTCACCATGCAAACTCCATCCTTTCCGCCTACAAAAGGCGTTGCTCCCTTCAATAGCAGAACATCACATCCTCTCATTCACCCTCACAATGTATGGTCTCATCCCCCTTTCCACCCCCTCAATCTGACCAACACGAACCCCTTCTCTTCCTCCACCTGTACCTCCTGCCACCGCATTTTGTTCCGGAACTGAAGCAAACCCCAAAGACTATAACGTCTATTTCATTTTCCTTGAAGACCCCCACCTTGCTGCTCTCATGGACCCCCTTGTTGACTCTGGCTCCACTTTAGATGGGTTAATTCGAGCCTACATGGCAAACGCTTGACTCGCCCTCCACATCCCCATCCTGCACTCTCTATGTGAACGAGTTTCCTATGGGGAATTCATCCCATCCCTCCTCACCGCCTTACAACAAAGCGACCTGGACTCCTTCATCATTGCCACTCATTATTCCCATCAATCTGAGATTGCGCAATACAGCCTTTGGCCCGAACCTCCTCACTTTTGACAGGCCCGCCTTAACAATCGGCCATGAGGACCTCTTCACCCAGAACACCCCTGCTTCAACCAATCTTGTTATGCTTGTCAATGAGTAGGCCATGATTGCAACATCTTCTGTCCTTTCACCTGGTGTGACAAATGCAACCTCCTCCCTCATATTGGCACAGCCTGCCTTTCATCCCCCACAATCCCCAAGGATGATCCCAACTGCCCTTGCTACATCGCCTCCTTTCCACCACCCTTCCAACCTCAATCCCCCTCTCCTCCATCCTCTCCTGCCCCCACCCCCATACCATGACCAGCATGCACTCCTGACTCCCCCTTTCACCCTGTCATAACCAATTGGTGAGGAGAACCCATCAATCGCCCTACCTCTCCTCCCCCTGATAGGTCGGTATGAACCCTGGACCCCGTAAATGAAGAACTGGCTGATGAAGAAGCTTGGAATGTCAAGGACTGACTATCTCGAGTGTGTTGGACTCAACTTTTCTTATACTTACTCATATTTCTCCTCATCCTTGTAGTCCCTTCGCTTTTTGTTTTCTTTTGGTTTCGACTATGGACTAAACTGTAACTTGGGTCGTTCCAGTGTACAAAGGGGGTAATGTTACAATTTCCTTCCCTTTCCCAGGTGGTTATCTATCTTTCTTTCTCCTTTCGCTTTGTCACCACGGACAGCCTTCTCCACAGCCATTTCTCTTACAATGGCAAGTTTATCCATAATTCCCCTTCTTTCTAGAACATTCCTCTGTTCCTAGGAATACTCTATAAATACCCGCTGTCCTGTACTTATCCCACATACTTGATCTATGCAATCCAGTGTGTGTTCTTGTGTCCTCAGCTCTCCTGAGTCCCCAGTCCCTAAGACCCAGTCCACTTGATATCCTCTTTTGTCCCCTCTTTCTCAGGACATTGTTGCACCTCTTCATGAGTGTCCTCCCTTGAGACTGAGATATTCTTGGTCATCACCAAGAACATACAACAAATGTAACAGTATTGAGACACCTGCCTTTCAGCTTGTCTTGGATACAGTACATATGTATGTACATCATGTATACATGTCTATCATAATGTCCATGTGTCATACTTTTGCCATCCATATGTACAGTATGTAGTGTTGTCCAGGCTTGGCTTGGCCTAGCATATTTTTGGGCCAAGCCCAAAGCCCCTGAAAGCCCTGTATATTGGCTTGGCCTGGCTCAGGCCCCAGCCCACCAGAGAGGTGATATATTTCATGACAGTAAAATACAATTATATTTAAAAACCAGTAAATGGAATGAAAACATCATTGCCATTGGTACCATTTGAGCCTGTTTGATCATCATCACTCTTCATGTCATCAAGACCCTCGTTGGATCCTTCAGTATTACCTGCAGTAGACTCATATTACAATTTTTGTTGAATATATATCTATTACTGTTTATGTCATATCCCAAATATTCACCAAGTCCAACTCTGGCCCTCCAACCACTTCTTGACAACTCCAGCATATTCTCATGTTCTTCCTACTTCTGTTCCTCCAGACTTCTACTTCATACACATTTATCTTAGCCTTATTCCTCTTTAGTATAGTTTCATTCCTATGCTGTTCTCCATTCTTGCTTTGTAATAACTTTGTATACTGGTGCTTGCTTAGGAGCACTGCTCTGGCCATGTTTCTCCTGTCACCATTCCACTTACCAATCCTTTAGTAAACCCTGTTACTAATCTGTCTTCATCCTCCATATATAAACCCATAGTTTGACCTCTTTGTACTTTA